>VWYN01003367.1:12547-155356 GCA_013400075.1 Hippolais icterina | reverse complement strand
TTTTTTTTTTTTTTCTTCTTTCTTTTCCCCTTTGAAGGGTATGGATACTTTAGGCAAGGTGTGAAATGCTTGCACTACTGAGGTGAAAAATTTTACTAAAGTTGGAACTAAATTACTGTCTGGCTTTAGCAGAGGTGCAGTGCAACATGATCTCTCACGCTAGAAGCCTAATGCAATCTGACCTTCTTTTTATTTGCTTTGTACTGTTCGTCTCTGGCAAATGAAGAAACTTAAACACAAATATTCAGTTTCTCATTCAATTCTCAGTGAAAATAAATTTTAAGTTAATCTTTCAGTTATGAGAAAAGGTGTAAACCCGGATTTTGTGGTTTTGGGGTTTTTTTGGGTGAAACAAACCAAAAAGAATGTCTTCAATGTGGTGGGGTTTTTTTTTTGCTTTAAGCTCATGAATAATTGTTGAATTATTTACATGTGTGTAGCTCAAAGACATATTTCTGGATTTCTATGTTTGTGCACACAAAATAAGAGAAGATTGGGTACTCTTTCTACTTGGGTAATTCTTGTTGCAGCAGATAGGGTATTGTGTGGCTGAAAACTTATATTGCTCTTGTGTTGAATTGCTCTGTATCCCTTTTGAATAAATGCCAAAGTAGTTTTAGTGAAGAAAGACAAACCTGTCCTTGGAACCTGAATGAATCCTTCAGGCACTGTCAGTTTTCTTCACCATTTGAAATCTGTAAGAGGGCTTCAGACCAATTCTGCAGCTGCTTGACTTAGTGGCTTCACCCCAGTCTCTTGGTTCATAGGCATAAGCAGAGAATCATATTTGGTTTTTACACTGTGGTTATCTGGGTGGTCTTTCTTTAACAGAGTGAACTCCATAAGAAACTTAATTTAGATTTAATTCTCTGCCAGTGATGTCCATCAGCTGAGTCTTGCTGAAGCAAGTCTGGTGCAGTCAGATCCAGAACCCTCAGCAAGTGGTGAGTTAAAAGAATGGATTGTCCCATGCAGGTGTGAGGTCTTGATGAGCAGGGCTGTAACCTGAAGTTAGAGACCACTGAAGGCTCCTCTTAAGGAGAAGCTGTAACTGGAGAAGTGAAGAACAAATTAGACTTAACTGATGGGAGTTTGATTTGGCTGTCTAAACAGATTCCCTTTCCTAGGATGAATGTTCTTAAAGATATTATATTGCACATTTGCCTAAGTTACTTGGGTTTTTTCCCAAGTTTACTTTTATGGGTGAGATGTTTCAAATGAGTATTTCTTGTTACATTTTTTACTGTGCATAATCAACACAGAGTTGATTCTTATACTTAAGTAATAGCATTTCATAAGAAACCTGAAAAGCTGATATTTCTTCCACTAAAATAAATCTCTCCAAACAATATCAGAGCTGATTATTCCATTTGCTGTGGTGCCCAACTGTGTGACATCTACTATTTGACTTACTTTACATCCTGACTCATGCAAAGATGGCACAGAATGAAATGAACAGAAAAGCTCTTCTCTTTTCCTTGCTTATTGTTCCCTGCTGAAAGAAACTCTAGCAAGAAATAAGGCTTTTTCCCAGAGGTGGTAAGAATGGTGATTTTTCAGTGTGCTCTGCAACATAGAAGAAATTATACAGGGGAACAGAGGCTTTTGTCTTTAGTAGATCATGTAAAAATATTTACTGGAGATTATAATGTTACCCAGGGGAAGCTGACAACAACTTGAACATGAAATGCAGCGACTGGGAGATTCCAGACTGTCACATTATGCTAACAACATGAAAACTTTAGTCCCACTGTTTGAGAGAACTGAATTTTGAATTGAACTCTATCACCAGAAGGCTCCTTCTGACCTTGGCTTTTAACAACACCGAATTGCTGGCTGACTCTGGTAATTTAATTGCCTCTTCAAATAGCCCCATGCATATATTTTAATATTAAAGCAAGTTTTGCAACAGGGTTTATCAGTTATTAGCTGGAGTAATAGTTAATTTTGTGGGCTGGAGTGCTTGTGGCCACAGTGACTGGGTCAGCAGGTAAAAGATGCTCCTTGTCACAGCAGCTCTTTCTCTCTGGTTTGGTCAATCACTCCAGTTTTCCTGTCCTACCTGCTTGGCTTCTCAGAGTTCCTAGCTCTGGATAATGCTTACAGGTTGAGTCAGTCCATGGCAGTTTGTATAATTCTTGAATGTGAGATTCTCCCTCTTTACACTTAGCTGAGGACACCTTTTTCTCTCTCTCTCTCTCTCTCTTTTTTTTTTTTTTTTTTTTTTTTTTTTTTTTTTTTTTTTTTTTTGTTTTTTTTTTTTTTTTTTTTTTTTTTTTTTTTTTTTTTGTTTTTGTTTTTGACAGCTAATGCCTAATGGATGGTCAATTCAATTAAGAGACTTCTGCCCATATGCCTTTGTGGTTAGATGCTGGATTATTACACTAAACCATTTTTTTTGTGATAACCTCACGAGTAGCACTGAAATTTTGAGTTAAGTACAAAATTTTGAGTAACCAAATAAATAGTTCTCTTCTGCAGAGAAAACCTTTCTTTTCTTCTAGCACTAATGAATGTAAAAAGTGGTCTGAGGCTTAAGTTTCGGAATTAGTGTTATTTATTTCTATAGATTTATAGAATGTGACAGATTCGGCAATGGCTTGGAATAAAAGAAAAAAACGAAACAGAAACAATCCACCTGAATTTGTTTCTGTGTCCTAAAAACAACTTTTTGGAGCTGAATTCAGCTTTCAGGATCTGTAAATCTTGCAGCATGTAAATTAGATCATATATACAAGTCACATAACACTTAAAATTTTGTAATGATTTTGGGTCTTGAGCCTCCCAAAGGTTTGAATTAACTACACCTCTGGGCTGGATTAGGACCCTCTCTGCTTTTTTACACACATGCATTGTAAAGACAGATTTCAATAGAAATCTTAAGTTTAGCTAAAGGGAATCGAACCCAGCACTTGAGGAAGAAGACTGCACCACCCGATATTTGTTAAAAACACATTTTCATGGATAAAATTTTGCCTTTAGCAACTTCCATCCAGCAACTGTTACCCCTCTCTCACTACTGCTTTGTCAGCCTGGAAATACACTTTGCTGTCTCTGCTGCCTTTCACAGTGCCCACACAGCAAACAGCAACTGGAAATCAGCATCATAAAACCACATTCCTGGTCATTTAGAATTTGCTTGGTGTTACTTATTCCTACGGATTTAAGGAGCTAAATGAGAGAAAATCACACGAACAGTATTGCATGATGTTTTTAATTCAAGTATGGCAAAAAATTAGAAGTGACGTGACTTTTCGTGGTCATTTTGTCACTGAAAAGGGAAAATAATTACCGGAAAAATAATATTTTCACTGACAGTACAGGGTAATTAGTTTCCCAGGGAGAAGACGTTGGTAGCAAGGGACTTTACACAGGGATCCTTTGTCATTTTATGGATGCTCATCTATCAACTGTCAGGTTGTTTCAAAAGAGCTGGGGTCATAATGTTTTCCCTCTGCACCTTTCCCATCATGGTGGCCCAAATTTGCCTGAATAGCCATGAGTCGTCTTGTTTGCCTAGTCTGGGCATTCACAATGAGGCAGGAGGTGGCTGTGTTGTTGTGGCTGCACAGCATGAGGGATTTGTCAGGGAGACCATCCCATGTCTTATCAGGGGTTTGGTGCAGTGGACACACATTTTCTTTCCCCAGGCAAGGTGTGCTTAGCAAATTGAGTGGGACTTCCCTACCTTCCTAGGTGGAAAAAATAGGGGAAGGCCTCAGTTTGGTTCTCCTGTGGGAGAATGTCCTCCTTAGTTTGAGTATTAATGATGCACATATAAATAAATACATTAAAATGCCACAGTTTTATTAGTCTTTCCCACATTATATTTTGGGTCATCATTCCTAAGACACAATTATTATCTAGCTGTGACATCAGAATTAATGCAGAGAAATATTAAATTTTTTTGACCTGGATCTCTCAAAGGATGCAGGTGCCTTGACATTGACAGATGTAAAAATGATCACCACCTCTTGCAGAGATGGCCTCACCTATAAAGTGATAACGAAAGGGGTTTTGGCTAAAACCTGAGGAGGTTTGGTGTTGCAGAACAGCAGCTGAAGATTTGCTGAACCTCCCCTGCTTGGCTTCCTCTGGCAGCTGCTGCCTGGCAGAGTGTGGCTCACCTGTACCCCTGGTCCTGTGGCAGTATCTAAGTCCTTGGAAGGCTCATGTACTCTTCCTTATCTATCCTGGGAAATCTTTCTTCTCAGTTCGTTTCTTTAGAGAGCTTTAAACTAGTCCTTGATTCCTGTTGTGTCTGAAATGTCTCAACCTCCCTTTTGCTTTGCTTTTTTCTTTTTTTTCCCTTGATTTCTGGTGCATCAAAAAATCTTAATTCAGCAGAGGGTAAGCTGCTGTTCTCGGGACAGTAGACAGTGTCTTGCAACAGGACTAGTTTGATTTTAGTTATGTTTATAAATACACCCATTGAAATGTTCACAAGCATTTAATGTTAAGGACAAAATATTTGTCCTTAATGTTAAGAACAATAGTGTAAATTGTCAAGACAAGGTTTAACACACCCGCCCCACTTCTTCCCTTCTTTTAATTTGGGACAACTCATTTGAGTTCATGATTTATTTATAAGGAATCTGCAATCTGGACTTTAAGAATTTCTATGAGAATCCACTGACAATTGCAAAAAAGGGTGAAAACGTGACTTGAAAAATCGGTGTGGAGGTGGGAGAAAACCTAAACAAAAATTATTTGTCCCAAAGAGTGGTAAAATTACTGCCTTTCTTTAGCAACACAAGTAGTTTTATAGTTCGGATTGCTTGCGTATGCAGCCCCTCATATATTTTTCAGTTCATTAAATGAATTGGCTGTACAGAGATGCCAATATGATAAATGTTAATTTCTAAGACTTTTACTGGGTGTGACTAAATAAATGTAAAAAATGAAGGCTGGAGGCCTCTAGCTTGTCTCAATTTCTACTTGTGTTGCTCAGTGACGCTTAAGAGTAGCGGAAAATGCTCCCTTGATGGAGTCAGATTGCTTCTTTATTAATTCCATTCATAAATACACACTGGGTGTCCAGTGGAGCACTTAAAACCCTGATAATCAAAAGCTTATTGTGTGTTTGAGAAGCTTGAAAGGGAAACTGAAGTAAATACCAAGGGAGAATAGAATAAAGTTAGAGTTTTTCTTTCTGAGTCAGCAGGAGGTCGTCTAAAGTATAATGTTATGCACAACTTTTACCGTCGAGGCTGTGATGGGGGGTGTGAATATGTGTGCAATTACAGTAGTAAAATCAGCATGCCGTGCATAACTAATGCAGCACTCTGCAGATGGCAGCACCCCAGAGCAGCATTAACAGCTATCTGATGGCCTCTGTGTGTGAGAGACATGGAGGACTTGTACCTTTATTTCAGCCCGGCATTTAGCTCTGTTCCACTCAAACAGCACAAGGCAAAATTCCTGAGAAAGCTGTTAAAGAATAGAGGCTGTTTGTTTTTTCCTCAGCTGTGTTTTTCCCTAAGGCAAAAATTCTTGAGTTTGAATGTTAAGGTTTTCTGGGGGGGATTGAGCTTGTTGCATTAGTAATGTTCTCTTCTCAGTTAGTGAGTGTGTATGAAGAATGGAAAAGTGGTGTTTGCGCCGTAGTGAGGCTGGGTTGCTTGAATTAATAGGGTCACACAAATTTCTCTCCTTCCTTTAGCTCTAGGGCAAAATTATAGGGAGATAAAAAGCAGAGGCTTTCTTCCAGAGCTGCCAATTGCCAATTCTCCATACCTTCTGTAAAGCTTCTTCAGTTATCAGCTGACGACTTGCATAAGCTCTCAGCCTACAACTCTGAAAAAGCAATTTTGGTTTTGTATTCATAACACTTCTGCTTAACTGTAAACATACTTTTACCTGAGTGAGGGGTGTGTCCTGAGGCTTAGGACCTGTGCAGGGCATGGATCTCTTTTTGGGTCTTTTCGTAAATCTCAGACCTGGCAAGCAATAAGAAACAAGTTCTGAGTTGGTAGGCATTGTGGTGCACTGAGTCTGGGGCATAGAAGGGTGCATCCTGTGAAGAAAATGATCTGACTCTTCAGCACCTCCCGTTATTTTATGGAACCATTTCCATGACGGCATGGCAGCAGAGGATCTCACATGAGGAGCCATGAGAAGTACTGAGAACTGGAAATAAATACTTCTCTGAGATAAACAATAACATTGATCTTGGCTGAGCATAACACAGAATTTCTCCCAAGACCCCCCTGTCAGGTCCTTTGAAACCTCAAGGCCTAAGCAGGTCCATTTTGGGGCAGAATTGCTTAGTCGCTTTTCTTTGCAGAAATACAAAACTATACTACATTTTTTTAAATCTTCTACTAATAACCATGAATGATGGCAATGTGAGTGCCTTCTATTCTACTCTCCTCATCAAAAGCCACGAAGAAATAGAAAGATCTGAAGTTTTCAGGCCACTGCAGTAATAATAACAAAGTTGATTTTTCAGGATTGCCTGTTGGAGTATAAAGCAAGGAGGATGCTACTCCATACACCCGTAGCATACAGACTGAGAAGTTGTCTTTGCGATCCCAAATTATTTGGTAAGATGAAAAATGGAACATCACTACTGCACAGAAGCAAATTAAGTTACAGGGGAAGAGGAAGACAGTAGGGTAGCAAAATCAGTGTTTTAGCCACCAAATCTTACTGTAGATTTTCAATAGTCTATTCTGCAGTTTGCATTTTTAACAGCCAAGGACTTCTCCACCTGTGTTGTTTGTGAAGGTATGTGATCTCACTGCCTACAGCATGCAGAGAAAAAGCTCTCAAAAATTTCTCCTGATCTCAAGGAGGAAAAGTGAGTGCAACAATCATCTTCACTTGGGCAAAACTGTGCTTCCATCTGTTCTCACTATAGTGCAATGTTGGAATAATCTTTATGTTTCTGAGAATGGTGTGGCATGTCTTCTCCCAGACCAACATCAAACAGAAGAGTAGGGCTTTTACACTGATGATGTCTGGCAGAAAGGATAAGAGACAACCAGGTTGAGGAAAAAATCTTGTCTTTTGATGCTGATCTAGAAGGGGTCAACAAAATAGAAGGTAAAGGAAACCAGTGGGATTCCAGTGTGGATGAGCAGACCTAGCAAAAAGAGAGACTTAAAGGTTTGGATTCTTCCTCCAGCAAGAAGAAAGCACACTGCCAGAGCCCCTGCACTGGTGTGGGGGTCTGCTGCAACCACTGCTCTTGGCAAAGATGGCCTGGACTAGGGAGTGCTCAATACATTGGGAGCCACCTTTCATCCCAGCACCAAGGGGAGGTGACAGTGGCCCCTGGCTGGTGCACCAAAGCAGGAAGACATGCACAGGGATGTGTGCTGACAAACAGGTGGCTTTAGCTGCACACATCCTTTCTGCTAATAATCTTATTTTTGTATGTGTCAAGGACTATTTTTTTACATGTCTGTCAGTTTTTTCATCCCCCATATTCTCCAGCATCTGCAGACAAGTGCATAGGAGCTGAACTGTTTGTCATGTCAGGCTGGGGTTTCTGTTTGCATGACAGAACTTTTTCATGACATATGAGTTTTTAAATAAAAAGCAGGGAGAGGCAGCAAATCACTTGGGTTCAGACAACAGAAGAGGAAAAAAAAATCCCACCTAAACAATAGATGTTTAAGTAGAAAGTGTTCCAGCTCCTTCTGACAAAGAGCCTCCAGAGGATTACAATGCAGTCAATGTTGCTTTAATTAAATTTAATGCTGTGTGAAATGCACTCTGAGAAACTTTGATGAATGACTGGGGCAATTCATGTGGCTCACTAAAGGGCATCCAGCTCTTGCAGGGGTGTCAAACCACGATGAATTGGTTAGTACAGGCATGTTTATAGACTGCCTAAGGAACCTTGTATCTGTGTGGTAATGTCAGAGATAATGTTATGATTCTCTGGACCTTGGGGGGCTTTGGTGACATGGTTAATGAGATAGCCCAGGGAGTGTCCCAGTAGGTTACTTGCAGACCTCCCACATCAAAAGGAGCAGCTTTGCCCCTTCAGAGCCTGCCGTCTTCTAGGTCTCTCAGCTGGCCCTTGCTTTCCATAGGGCCACTTTTTTTTTTCTACCTCCTCCCCCTTCTTTTTTGGTTCTTAGTCAACATCAACTTGGCTGTTGAAATTCAAAAGTTGTTAGTTTTTAATTTGGTTTCTCTTTGACCCACCTACACAGTGGCTTTCAAAGATTTTTATAGGAACAACAAGCTCCAGTTACCCTCCTCCCAAAGCCTCAAAATGATGACAACAACAAAGCTTAAGCCAAAGAGGAAAACAAGGGAGGAAAAACCCTTAACTTTTCCTCTTTCCATTCCTTCTTTCCCCATCACAAAAAAAGAGTAATGTTTCTCTCATGCAGAGTTTGGTTACAAAGCAATGGGCTATGATAGTACAACTGGGTCTTTTATCTGCTGCACCCAAAAAAGTGAAGGGGAAAAAAATCCCACCAAAAAACAGTGGATGAATTGATAAATGAAAGTCTGTTATTCATGTTTGAATTAAAGGGTTGATTATAGGCCTGTGGAAAAGGTTGTTTTACAATTTCTCTTTGTAAGGAGAAAAACCTCACTGTATGTTTGGTTTAAAGTGAGGTTAGATGGCAAGTAAACATTCTTGTAATAATACAGTGATCTTTGCAAAATTCTTGGTCCAGGAAGTAGATGTTCTGTATATTACATCATTGAAGGAGGCAAACATCAAAGTTAATGCAAGACTACCTCAAATGATCCTTATAAAATCTAAAAAACCTGAAGTTTTTATTGAACTTTTGAATTTTTAGAAGAAAGAAAAGGGGCAGGGCTCATGGATTTAATAAATTTCATATCTCACAGATCTAATGACAGATGCAAGTGTTCTGCTCTGGATGACTATATGTTTAAGACTTGTGATCTTGAGCAGCGAAATAAGTACCAATGAGAAACCAAGATGGGATCTTCTGCAATGCCGTAAGCAGCATGCTAATTGATCTGGCCTGTGGATGTTCACAAGTTCTGGTAGTTTAGGGTGTGTGTCATGAGCTTTGAGCATTTGTCTCATACTGTGGTTGAATTTAAACATTTGTTCATGTCAAACAGTACTGAAGAAATAGTAAACATAAATGTGTATATGTCAGTTTTTAGTATACGTACACATAGACACTTAGATTGAGTCAAATATTCCCTACGATTTGCTTTCAAATCCCTTTGTAAAGCTTCTCTATCCCTCAAAGTTTAAAAAGAACTCAAACAACAAAACACCCCACTCAAAGAAACAAACAAATCCCGTCTAGCTGAGTCATCTCTGGCCACCTCATTGTGAAATAGCCACAGTCACCTGCTTTCTGCAAACTTTATTTGTGTTGGACAGTTCTGCTGGTGATGGCTTCCCACAGCAAGAGTGGGGGAAAAGGGGTTGTAGTGGTGGTGATTTATGTGGTTAATGATGATGTTGACAGGTATTAGGTCCCTTGGTGTTTTGTGAAGGTCCTAATCATTCTTTTGTAAGTTTATTAAATGTTTAGCTATTCTTTAAATGATGTTGGAACCACATAAAGTGATGAGATCAAGACGTAGTGGTGCCCAGAAGCCTGTAGTGTAGTGGTTATGGCAGACCTTGCTTATTTTAAGCACCTGAAGTAGATAATTTCTTTCAGAAGGTGGAGATTTTTTTTCTACTTTTTTTAAAAGAAGTATCTATGCTGCTCATCACCAAGGCAGCACCACCCTTCTGGTGACACGCTGTGTCCAGCTGTCTATCCTGAGCCTTTTGCTCTTTTCCTTCTGCAGGCACGGCTCTTGTCTCTTGCTAGGGGATGGCAATGGCTTCCTGGGTGACATTGTCAACTTTGCAGGGGGTAAAAATATAGCAAAATCATCTTCGTTAAAAAATGATTTGCAGAGATTGAAAGCTGATATTTGCTGAGAAAGTAAATAAATACATACATACAAATAAATACATTTCCTACAAAGCTACGTTTGCCAGAGTGCACAGAACAAAAACTGGGTGTTTAGAGTGAAGGGTTTTTTTAAGATTGCTGTAAAGGCTGATGTGGCCTTGAAAAGGCTGCATCATTTCTCCTCTGGTTGCAGCACTGAGAGATGCTGCTCACCCATGCCTGAAGAGCTGGAATGGCCTCCTGGCCCTGCTGCTACAAGGGAAGGTGGAAAATGGGCAGAGCCAAGCCAGGCCCTTCCTTCCCTCTATCTCTCTGTTATCTGAACCAACTATCCAGGTAGAAGCACTTAAAGGGCATTTATTTAATAAGTTACTTGCTGCTGGCCAATATTGCTATAATGAAGTTGTAACTAGATCAGAGAGGAAGCAAATGCCAGGTTTGGTTTGGTAACGTGTCTTGCAGAGAAGAGGGGAAAAAAGGCAGAATAAGCTGAGTGGTTTCCAAGACCCTAATCTATTTTTAAATAGGTCTCTCTGAAACTGTAGCAGCAACAACAATCTTTGCTGTAGTTAATGGGCTGTCAGTGTATCCTTTATTTGAATGACTGTTTTCTGAATCAGAAGTTAAAGACATCATGTTGTTGTCACCAAGTCAATGGCAGTAAGTCTAACAAAGGACCTTGAAGCCACTCTGAGCAGCAGCCTTTGATGGCTTCAAAGTAACAGCAAGGTCAAGGAAAAGGCAAACACACCAAACAGTGTCCCAGTCTCACCAGTGCGGCCACACAGAGTGTTTTTGTCAGCCAAGCTGGGAGCATTTCTTTATTACCTTTAAAGGCTGGAATGGTGCAACAATAAATAAATCTGGCTCTAGGAGAGAGTTGTTACAAAAGTGAGCTTGAGGAGCCAGGGCTATACATGATCCTGATGATGGGCTGGTGGGAAATGCTGAGTGCTGCACCAGGATGAGATGTGGTCACTGGGACACTCAGAAGGAAGTCCTGTGTAGGACAGCTCCCTCCTGTGGAGCAGTCAGTGTCTAAAGCTCTCGTGGTCTCCTGTGGATATTCCATGCCTCGGTGTTTGGAGGAGTGGAGGATGGCTTTTGTCTCTTTGACAGCTGGGAAGAGTGAAAGTGGATTGAAATGTGACATTCCAGGAAAGCAGCTGTGCTGGGCCACCAAGCTGTCTGAGAACTCGGAATCAACTCGCCCTCTTGAGATATTCTGTCCTTTCCCAATGATCCTTACAAAGGAATGAAAGTCTCTCTTTTTAGACTGTTGAGGTCTGGGAGGAGCTAACTAGATGAAATGAGGTTGGACTGGGTGATGCTCAGCTGGTAAGTGCCTGTGTGGTAGTGGAGAACTAAAGAATGCAGAGGGGCAAACACATAGTAGTTACAATGCACCCCTTAAGCAGTGCTAAAGGAACACAATGTCTATTTTGCTAGAGGCAATAGTACCTCAAATGGGATTCCTAGCCCATTCCTGCTGGGCCTGTGGGTCAGCCCCTACTAAGAGACAGTTTAACTTCACCACGTGGGTTGCAGTGGCTGGGCCTGACAAGGAGGGCTGGAGCTAAAGTTCCTTCTTTCAGTTGAGCCCTCTTTGCTTTAACGCATTATAACTGGATATTTAACATGCTTTTACATAGGGTTTTTTTGTATTCAGTCTCTTTGCATGGTTTAAAATTCATTTCCAGGCTGTGATCTAATGGCAGTAATTACCTCAGAAGTGCATACAGTACAGGGTATGTTTATTTTTGTTTCAGCCAAGGTAAATTATTACAGGTCTTGGCTTTGCTTCAGGGCTCAGCTCTGTTGGGAGAGCCAAAAAAAACATCTACCTTTGCAATCTGGCAAACAGGTCCTAAATACCTTATGTGAATGTTTGATTTAATGATATGAAGGGTAGCGAGAGCAAGACAGCACAGCCCTTTGAGTCTTGGTGTTGCAGTGGACTGCAAACTTCTTTCTAAACTCTCTGTTGTGGGGGGACCCAGCTTAGTCATACAGTGACTACGATTACAAGTATCAAATACAAATTGTCTCCCCATTATCCTGAGTTTCTGTAGTGTAATCTGAGCAACGCTGGCAGCAGCATGAAAGGCACAAGTAACAAAATACCTGTGAGATTTGCCTGTGTGTAGGTTTCAGTAGCTATAGGAGTAACATAGTCGGTTACATTCAAAAATTAGCTCGCTTAATTGCTTGCTTAGAGCTCATGGCAAGCATAGCTGTTCCTTCCTTAAGTATTTCCTGGCATCTGATGAGAGAGGGTGGATAAACAGGGAGAACAATCTGCTTTATTCCTGTTGAGCAGTGTGTGGTGATAATGCCCACCCTGCTTACTCTGTTCATACAGGGTTAATTGAGAACCTTGTGTTTGGTGTTTCTATCAAGGTACAAAGGATTTAGTTTAATTCTTCTGCTTGAAGAATTGCAACATAAAAACAAAGTCCTTAATTATGTCTCTAAAGAGTAGAGGGGAAGTTTTCATCCTTCCCTCAGTTTAGCTTCTTTGTGATGCATACCAAAATATGGCTGGATATTTTGGGGGAGCACGTGGAAAATACATGGAAGAGTTCTGTAAATCCTAATTCTAATCTGTACAAAGATTCTGCCCTATGAATATCTGACAACATTGGAGAATCTCTTTGTAAGTGTAACTAATGTGACGTGCAGATTCCATGCATCCTTTTCTACCTCGTAACTCTTGGGAAAAACAAAAAGTTGTAGAATAAACTGGAGAGTGCCCTTCCAACTGGGTACCTGCATAAAGAAGTGAGATGGTGATAGTTACCTTGGAGCTGCCATGAATTTCTGCAGGAACAGGAGTACTCAGCACATCTCAAGTTCATGAAAGGAGGATTTAGCCTACTTTAAGCATATTATTTTAAGTAATCATGATTATTAACCTTTGGCAGTCTGTATTCAAGAGACCTACAAATGTTCAAAACCACTGAAAAGAGAAACTTATGCTTTAAAGTTGACTCTGAGTTTCTAGGAAGGAGAGACACATTGTTCTGGCAGCTTTGTTTTTTAACTCCTTAAGCTTCACCTGCTGAAGTAGAGTTGCCCTGGGTTAATACTGGAAAAGATAAGATCAAACTGTGCCCTCCTTGAACAGAAAATGTGATTTTAATGGTTTTGTATTTTCTGGCTTTGTCACTTGACTTCACAATCTAATTTCTCTGCTACCAGAGATCCCCTCAGTCACATCAATGTTAAGAATTTAAAAGCAATATATATTTAAATGCAAAACAATATAGGTGAGAGTGTGCTCCTATGAAAAAGTACATTTGGGGGCATGTACACATATATATGTGGTTTTACTATGTAAGAGAAGATGAGATGATAATAATGGTGATGAGTGAGGTCATGCATTATATGTTCAAGAATTTTGAATGGTTTCATGAATGATGAAACCCTAAGAAGCCATTTTAGAACTTACAGAATTACTGGGGGTCACAGCCTTTCCAGATTGTGTTGCTGGAGCCTTAAATGTAATTAATTTCAAATAGTGCTAGCTATAGTTATATAGAAATGATAGATGTTTGTGGAAAACCCAAAACCACTTACAGGCACACAACTGAAATCTGTTTGATTTGAGCCGCAACAGGAAGGTTTAACAAATGGTCCTTTTCATGCTTGCACAAGATCAGAAGCAACACCTTTGAAATGGTAGAAAGACTGTTACCTTGTGCAGTGCTCATAAAACCAGGAACTATTTTGTAGGCTTTCTAGGAAGGAGCAGTGGAAGATCTGAGAGCTTCAGAAAGAGGGAGCTGGGAGCTTCATACCTTCCATTTCACCTCAGTGGCAATGCTCCATGAGATTCACAAACGTTGCACAGGTTTCTCCCAAATATTTTGAATGTGAGAAGCTGTTGCTCTCTTCTGGAAAGAAATTGCTGTATTTGCATCACTGCTGTTAACAGCAGCTGGTATAAAACTGAAACCGAGTGTTAGTGGATCTGTAAAGGTACCTCAAAATTACTCCAACCCTGATTTAAAAAAAGATCTAAAAGCTTGCACAAACATACATGTAGCTATACTGTGCTTTTCCTTGGGAAAAAGTAGAACAACACAGCCTGAGAGTGGTTAACACTGATGGAAGAGCAGTAACTTTTCTTAGATGTGAGGTCTTGTTGCTTTTAACTTGAACAAGGATGAACAGGCAAGCCTTTGAAGGCTCAAGTGTTCCTCCAGCATGAAATCGGAGCAGCAAACTTTGCTTGAGAAGAATAGTTGCTCACAACCTAATTACGTTGATCAATGAGATGATTTAGAGTTAGGAGGGATGTGTGCAGCAAAGGTCAGAATCTGGGAAGAGCTCAAGGCTGGTTTAATGTGCTCATTTCCTCAACTCTTGCTTCCCAATAGCTTCCACAGAGATCATTAAGTCAGCAAATGCTGAGATCTTCAAACATTACAGACATCTGTAAACTTCTTTATCTAGAAAAAAAATTATGTGTTTTCTTCTTTACATCCACCAGTAGCTGAGCCAAGCCTGTTTCAAGCGAGGAAGGCTTCTAATATCAAAGATTTACTTAATTTTTATTGCTGTGCATAAAACATCTGACAGTATTTGCCGAGAAAACCAAAATGCCTCTCTTTGTTTGCACAAGGCAAAGGAAAAGTACAGTGTATCCATCTGCAAACGAACATCAAAGCCCTTTTTGCAGAACCAGGGCTGGTGACATGTATTTGGAGAAGCAGTGTGAGAGTCATGCGGGTCTCTGCACTTACCCAGCATAATCCTGATTGGAGTCACGACGTTCCTTTTTTCTCTTTATTATCACTTCGTGGGTAACGTTTGTTGATGAGTAGGATTAACAGCACATTTTCAGTGACATTTAGCTCTTTTAACAAACACTCTTCAGTCAAAGGTTGCTGGCCTGGAAAAAAAAAGGAGAAAAGTCATTAAGCAAACAAATCTTTGCCAAGAGTTGATGCTAAACATGCCATCACTCTGCATGAGTTATTCACTGTATATGAAATTTATTCCACAAGACTCTAACCTTGACGTTGATTAACCAGAAATCCCTTCTTGTCTTGTCACTATTAACAGCTTTAGGTGTCCCAAGTGACCCCTCTCTCTTTTCTTTTTCTTTTCTTTTTTTTTTTTAAAGCATCCATTAAGGAAGGCTTTTCCCAATTTGTCATTTCTTTCATAGTGCTGCTCCTTGGCACAACCTCTTGAGGCATGAGGAATCAGGGTGTTCCTTTAGCCTGGTGATCTATCTCAGGGGAGACTTTTACTGTTTCAGGCAATTCAGTCCATTATCCAAAAAGCCTGAAAGGGAAATGGGATTTCTCCCAGTCTGTATTCCTGTTTTCAAGGCCTGTCAGTGCCACTAAAACCATTTTGTGACTTTCTGGGCAGGACAGAGTTTCTGCACTAAATCTTGTGAGGCAGAAAGGGAGAATATTATGGCTGTTCTTTACTTGTTCAGGACTCAAAAGGGCCTCTCTGTAGATGTCAGAGATGGAGCATCAGTAAATTGCCCTTAGGTCACTCAGCTTTGAGTAGACCCCAAATATGGAAGATGGTTTAAAACCACCTCCAGCTCAGTATAAACACAGGATCAGTGCAAGAACTGAACCTTTTTGGTGCCTGCTGCTAAGTATGAAACCATTTACGGAACAGAAACACTGCAAGTATTCACTTTTACTGGAAATTTCTGGACGTGGCGAGGGGGAGAGATCAAGGAAGGAGAAGCACACCAAAATAAATGCTGGTTGTGGTTTTTTGTATTCTTTTTGGGTGACATCACATAGTGATAAGTTGAATTTACTGGAAGGATTGAAAACTGGACTTGTTCTAAAGCTGGCTAGGAGTAGATTGCCTTACAGCATATAGCTGGCACTGCTTTCTGTGAAGAAAGCCTGGCTGCAACAGACTTTGTGGTCACTGGCCTGGATTCATTTGGTGCTTTGTGATTTTTCTGCATGACACTCACCTCTAGCAGTCTCTTGGCACAGTCTTTTGTGGTGGAATATGGTGTTTATCACCACAGCTGTGTGAGATTGTACCCAGTCTGAAAGGCTTTCAGGATCATTGACAGACCATACCTCCCTCTCTTTCCTGCTGATTATATGAGTGCATCACTCATGGTTGACTGTTCCTTCCATAGCTTACAAGCAATCCTGCAAAACCAAACATTCAAAAAAGGCATGGTATCATTAAGATAACTTACATAATCTCAATTCTGCTCCTTCATGCAAATATGAAATATATATATATGACTATGGTACGAGTGGCTGCCACACTCCCAAGCCCAGGTTAGTACTTTGTCACCTCTTGATCCTTCTGTGGGATGGATGGTGCAAAGGAACCACTCCTTCTTTGTGCTCCAGTTCCTAAATATCCTGGAAAGGTCAATGTAGAGCCATTAATTTCTTGAGGGCATTACTAGGACGCTACTGAAAGTGGTATCTCTATGTTATGTGTAACATTGCTAGCGATGGGAGATGGATTAGACCTGGCAAATTCTTGTCTTTCTGGAGAGCATTAATGCTGGGGTGGAGGTGGGGGAACATTGGGTGAGTGAATGGATACAGCTGAAAACAATTGTCCAGTTCCTATTTACAGCACAAATGCACATGCTTACGTTTTGGGCGAGTGTAGGCAAAACAACATCCTTAGCAGGGAACAGGAACAGCTTTTACAGCTACATCTGCTGGAGAGCTCAGCAAGCCAAGGGCAAAATTATGAGATCATGAGAGAAATACACAAACAAAAACACTGAAACTTTGTGACTTCAAAACTGATTATCCGTAATGGTTTGGTGTTTGTCACAATCTATATGTTTGTCAAATGCTTCGCTTTTAACAGAAGTACAGTTTTTTCATGAAACTGCTGAAGTGACAAACTTCTGCTCAGCTTTGATCAAGACAGATACAATTAGTTGATTTTTAATAAAATATTGTGTATGCTAATTTGCTAAAAGTTTTCAGGTTAGTCTCCTAGCAGTATTTTTTCAGACTGGGCATTGCTTCATTTCAGGCTTTGTTTTTCAGTGCCTTGTCACACAGGACCTAGTCTGTACAGTCTGTAATTGCTTCTTTCTTTAGCTTTGAAAAGCTCCATTTATCCAATTTTCTATGATTTCCTGTGTTACATATGATGTCATTTTGTTATTTGTAGCAGCATAATGTCCAATAATCATACTAATTTGACAGGCACTATTTAAAGAGGGAGGGAAATTGCTTCGCTGCAGTGGCTGCAGCTGATACCAGCTGATCACCTCTGCTATCTCCTGCTTTCTGTGGTTGAACAGGAGTGCAGGATTTCTGCTGATATTCTTTCCTGCGTGTCCACAGGTCAAATGTAAAAGCAACTGTTATTTTCTCCATAGAGCTCTGGGCATTGCAGAGCATGACCTGCTACTCTATTAAGAAATCTGCAAAAACTGAGCTAATTGTCTCCTCGCATTGAGCAGTTTCTTGGTTAGTTTTTAAGAGAACAGTCAGTTATTTCTCTTTTTTTTCCATGTGTGTTCTCCACCTCTTGGGAGATCCCAGGTTGCTCTTGTGTCTTCCTTTGTCATATTACAGGTGTAAATCTTTAAACTGAAATGGAAACCCTGAGTTCAGCACATCTTGCCTGGAGATTGATGATGTGGGCTTTGGGCTCTGATGTTCCAGGCTGCAATGCCAGTTACCTGTTCAGTAGCAGGTTATTTGGTACCTTCCCCTAGGTCATCATTCATGTGTTTTTTCCCACATACTACTTGATTTCCTTATATTAACTATAGAGGAAAAATGGGCTGATAGAACACGAGCTTTTTCTGCAAGTCGTTTATATTTCTCACAGCTTTCACCAAACACCTGGAAAAACCAGTTGTCAATAACACCATATCACAGGCTGGCAATGTGCTGAACATCTCTTACCACCAACATCGCTGTCACCACCAAGATTCCTGTTTGGGCATTGCCAAAAGGCAGTTTTGGTCATTTACAGCTCCTCCTGATGACCTTGCCATTGGCATTGAGATTTTAACAACTTTGAGGCTCTGGTAGAAATAGAATGTCACAATTCTCTGTTAAATGGCCGAGCAAGACATCGTCTGTTCATCTTGTTAAATATATGCTGAAAGAGAAGTGATGCAACCAAACTGAATTACTAAAGTTTAGGGTTTATTTAGCATGTTATTGAACTGTCTTCCAGATTCTGCTTTGTGAATGAAGACAATATAAGAAAAATATTGACCAAATTGTTTTTACATAATATAAAGCTGAGGAACTAAATGTACATGAACAAGCTGAGGGAATTGTAGAAATTCTTGTAGCTTTCTAACAGGATGGTTTGCTAGGGAGCTGAGATGAACTCTGCAGCACCTGGATATTTGCTACGATGGGTTGCTAAAGAATTAGAGAGAGGCTCTAACATACACAAGGTACAGATATATAACTATAAAAACACAGCCAGGAAACATCAGAGATGAGTATTTTGCTATCAATTTCTGCTATAATCGCCATTATTCAGATGTTTTCCTCTTTCTTGAGGGAAGAAGGATAGAGGTTTGAAGTTCAGTCGTGGGTTCCTGCTGGCAGCAGCAGAACCGTGCACATGTTACTAGAGAAGATGAAGTGATTTCTCGGGCTTTCTTTCCATTAGCTATGAAAGAATAAGCTGTGCTATATTTAATTCAGAATTAGCAGCACTGCTGATATGCTTGATGTTCCTGACACCCTGGTGGGCCCTGGTGTATCTGGCTTTTTTGGTGTGTGCAGGTGAAGAGGCTCGCAGGCTGCTCACAACACAGCCTGTGTGGCATCAGCTCCCCTGTTGATTTAGTTTCATTTTCTGTTTTTCTGACTTGCTTAACTGCCTGTAACGGCATTAAAGTATTCTTCTGATCTTTGTTTCCATGTGTTCACTAAACACAGCTCTAGAAAGCTTTTATGCCAAAGGAACATTCAGAGTGAGAGGCAGCTCTCGGATTTGTTTCAAACATCATTGGCTAATTGCATACTTGACTAAGCCTTGTTTATAATAACCTCTACCTAGAGACTCTTTGCTGGGAACTTAATGCAGAAACTCTGATCAGATAAATCCATTCAGGAGAAGTACGTGAGTCCTACCTTGGACAGCAAGTACAGATAAGCACCTATTGTTACATCAATACTGTGCTGTCAGAGTCAGAATATTTCCTGCCCAGAGATACAGACAGCAACAATTCAGCACTAATGCAAAAGAGTTGTGAGGGAAGCAGGGACACTGGCAACTAGAGGAGTACATGGGTGTGCTTCTCTCAGGAATAGAAGAACTAAACTGCTGGACAGTCCTTTAGCTGGAACATTGATGTCTCTGCAGGAACAGTCTCAAAAATTTCAGATTCATCTTCTGACCTCCTATTCACTCACTGTTAAACTCTGTGTCCATGCCAAGGTCTTGCCTGTCAGACCAAAAACATCTCTACCTCCACACCTTGTCACATTGTCCCCTTCCATCTGCCAAAACATGCTAAAATAGACTTCCATTTCCATGGGTCAGGATAATTGACCTTCCCACTCTTCTGTCCCTCTCCTGACTTTGTGAGCCCTACCAAAACCGTATCGTCATCTTCCAAATCAGAAACAATCTCACTGCTTCAACTGCGTTCACTTAATTCCTGTGCTTGTTATCTTCCCATTCTTGCTGCTTGCTGCTTCCAGTCTGCATGCATGTTTATGTGGCTCTAGCTGAATGTGAGTGAGTATGAGTTATTTTAAACATGAGAAGGAAGGAAGAAGGGGAAAAGAGGATCTGGAATAAGATCTTAAAGAATTTGATTTTTCTATGGTATTGTTACTGAAGAAGAGTTAGAGCTCACCCAAGTTAGAGGGCAGTGCTTTGTCATTGAGAAAAAATCAGCACTAGTGACAAGCAACAAAAGTATATTTGCTCCCCACAGAGTGCCAACAAATTGCATCAGTGAAGCCCTCTTAAAGCTGACTTCCAAAGAGAGTGATTTTGGGGGAGAAGTCAATCTAATTACGTTTCATCAGCCTGGTTTGGGTAGTGAGGATTGGCTACACATACTGACTCTGCTGTCCTATGGAAGTGCTGACTGTTACTTAATTCAAGCTACAATTTTAAATGAACTGTGGATATTGCAAGCTTCCAGGTGTTTGGGGTTGAGTGCTCTTATGAAATGATGTTGTCTTGGGTGCCCAATATGTAGCTGGTGAGCAGATTTTTGCAGACTTTTTTGAGAGGATGATTCAGTCCCTTCCTGCACTCCTCATTGTCCTATTCTCCTGTCTGGAAAAAATTTCTG
This sequence comes from Hippolais icterina, assembly GCA_013400075.1. Classification (NCBI taxonomy): domain Eukaryota; kingdom Metazoa; phylum Chordata; class Aves; order Passeriformes; family Sylviidae; genus Hippolais; species Hippolais icterina. The sequence goes on along the minus strand of VWYN01003367.1, from coordinate 135,223 downwards.
AGAGTTTTATGGATATAAATGGTCATCAAACCATTTATTTATCTCCAGAAGGGGCATTCTATATGCCAACCACCAACAACAGTACTTAAGAATATTAATTATTGACCTTTTCTATAACAGGAAAAGCAAATTCTTCTCAAAGTCGTCAGAAGCACTTGAAGCAAGAAATGCACATGATGCTATCATATACTGAACACAAAGTAAAGATGAAGGGCTTACAGTGCAGGCAGAGTTTTTAAGCACAGAATTTACAAGAATCATGTAGAAAGCAGTCAGGAAAATGGTGGGCTTAATGCTCAGGAAAGTGACTTTCCGTGGGCTGCTGTCTTCTTCCACTGTGTAAGAAGGAGCATGGTGTGGACTGCTTGGTTATTTCCTTTCTCTTGCAGAAATCATGAACATTTACCATCTCTCAGTCCAAAGCCAGACAGCACTTTGGTCATTTGAGTTCTCCGTGTTGGGCTCAAGGCTTTGTTAGAAAACAGTCATTTACCAAGTTGAGTATGGCTGATTTTTATTGGAAAGGAGTTGCAAGACAAGGCTGATAGAAGGTTTCTCCTTCCCATCTCAGTTGTTTTTGCCTTTGTTTTCCCTGTGTTATGTGTTTGAAGAAAAATATTGACTAGCATACAATGAACAGCACCTCTGGCAGATACTGCTACTTCCCAGCAGCCTGAAAGGCAGGAAGAGCTTTGGATTTTATAGACAGAAACACGAGAATGAATTTATCTTATGCTTTGAACCATGTCAGTGGCTAATAATTCTTCCAGCATCAGAAGAACAAAAATGATACCCTGAAGTTATTTTTTGCCCTCATTTCTAACCATTGGTGAGCCAGCTCAGAGATGGCAGCTGCTTGGTTCTAACCTTGTGAGATCCACCTTCCTTTGGGCCCCACCCATCCATAGTGCCTATAGGAAAAGTCTAGTGGTCTAAAAAAGCTGTCATATACAAGCCAGAGGGCTGCTTTTTTTAAAAAAAAAACACCTCATTGCAAATTGCCTCAGATTTCCTGAGGGAAGAGGATCAGGAAGGGTAGCTCCACGTCTGTCATCACTGTTTTACTCACAGATCCTCTGGCTTGACAGCATCTCAGAAGAAAATTGCCTGCACTTGCCATGCAAGTTGCAAAATGTACATAAAATCATCTTGGTAAATCTTTGTAATACAGCTGGAAGAAAATTTCCTGCATCCAGTGAGTATTCACCTTTGAAATGTTTTTGCTTTTATGTTCTATCCAGGGAAACTCTCTAAGAAAGGATGTGTCTAATTGTCACTTAAGAACTGCTTTGGACCTGTGACTATACTGGAACTTTTATGCCATGCTGAATTTGAGGATTCAGTTTTTCTATCAACCCTACAAATGTCGTAACCCTACTCCATTATTTGTTCATTGTTGATACATAGCACTGCACCTCCAAAAACACCTCAGCTGAAATTATGTCTTTCAGAGCCAGTAGTATATCCCTTGCCTGTTTAGCAGTTTCTACAGCACTTGAACCAAATTCTTTCAAATCAATAGTCTTGCGCTGTGGTGCAGAATTTTAGCCACTCTATTTAGCAGACACGCAGAGTTACTTGATCTCAGCTTTTTCAGTGGCAATGCATTTCCCACTTCCTTCATAAACTGAATTAAATTATCACTTCTTTACTCTGTCTTCACAAGCAAATTTAGGCATCTTGCATTTTAAGTAGAAAAAACAATAGTAGCTATCATTTCAGCATTTTCATGGTGTAAGAGATGGCCTAATGAATTAATAGAATTTGAAGCTGCAGAGGTCTTTTGGTTAAGTTTTTCTAGCATGCTTTCATAAACTACTCTTGAGCCTCATGAGATCGTATGAATTCAGCCTGGTATTATTTGTCTTAGACTGACGAATGGGGTACATAAAGGCTGTGAGACCTGTTGAAAGTTGGATAAGGCAGTGTTAGTGTAAGGAAGAGGGCATCCAAGTGCTTGGCTAAGCATTCCTCACACTGCTACCAAAGCACAGTGCTACCCGTGCACTGGGTGTTTCTGCTGACAGGAAAGGGTTACACAAAATACCAGGTTCAATCAAGAAGAAATTCTTCAGCTAATGAAAAGCTGGTTAAACTTTTGCTCTTGCTACTGTGACTATAACATATTTTGAGAAAATCTGAGCAGTCTGCATCTGTACGTTATTCCACCTTGATGGAGGAGTAACTTCACCAGCAGCATAAACTGCTGTGTTCACTTCATCAAGCCTGAGTGTTAACTACTTCCCATTAACTCAAATGTTCCCAGGTTCAGGATCAAGAGAACCTGCTTAAGCAAAGCATCTGTCTGAGCTCCTCTCAAGTTAATGTTCCATACAGTGTGCTTCTGAAAGGCTGACAAGGGAAGGAGGGGAAAGCCTTGGCATTTCTCTATCTTCCACCATTTAGAGGGATGGGGAAAGAAAAGAAAAAAAGAAGCTTTTTGTGAGCCATCTCCTTACAATTCTGTAAGTTTGTGTCTTTGTTTGTTCTGATACTCAGAAGTGTGAGAGAAGAGATTTATAGTTACATCACAGAGTTAATTTGCAAGCCTGAGGCCCTGGAACCTGGCATATGAATCTACCAAATGCAGGGCAGACCTGGAAAGTGTGTAGTGGCTCTTGCCCAAAAGAGCAATGATAATGCCATATAGGCAATACAAGATTTTGGTGCCCATTTCACACTATATAAAAGAGAGGAAAAAATTATCGAGATGATCTCTCTGTCTGGGAAGAGGGATAGGTGGAGCTAAATGCTGAGACACCTTTCAGCCACCTTCTCTAAGAGCTCCCGTTTTACTGACCACGGGATGTTTGAATCAGGGGGACACACCAGTTCATGCAAGCATAATGCCTTCATCCTATTAGGGCTGTTCCTCTAGAAACAGAAATTGTCTGTGGTTCTCCTTATGCAGTTCTGCTATGGAGGGCAACCTTGTTCCACTCTTGGTTTTGGGTGTACTTAAAGATATGTCATGTGCCATCAGGGGAATTTGAGCTTGACAGCCATAAACATGCACCACCAACAGGCACTCTAGAAGAGTTAAAGTATTTAAAAGAGGCAAGTACAGATGTGAGAGAATCCCTTAACAGCCTCCCATCCTTTGCTCAGTAAAGACGTTTCATGATCCCCCTCTCGTTTGCTTGCCGACTAATTTCCAGCAAATATTCTTTAGCTGCCTATCTGACACCTTTTAAGAATTCTTGCATCCATGTTGTCCTTTGCCTAGGAGTTTCTCATGTTCCCAACTTCCTGTGTCGACAGCCATTTCTTTCTGTCTGGTTTGAACTTGACTTGTACCTTCATTTTTCCTACCTTCTAAGTATAACAAGAAACGCTTGATTCCTATATGCCTGCTCCAAACTACTTTGTCTGTCAGCCTTGTCGTATGCCTCAGTCATCTTTTTTCCAGACTAAGGAGTTCCAAACTCTTCAGTCTTTCATTCTGTGTTTGCTTTCAAGTCTCCACAGATGTAATTCCTTCAGTCAAAATCTTAGCCTTGCACATTGACATAAAAACCACAACAGAAAACAATAAGAAACAACATCTCAATTGGAAGAAAAGATCTCCATCTGCTCTGGACCTATGATATGGGGAGGATATGCAAGTGCAGGTGATTGTGAAAGAGTTTCCAAAGAGACCATCAGTGCCTAAAATGGATTTTGTAGACAGAAATGTAAGGACAACACACATAAAGATGACTTTTTTTTTTCCTTCCCCCCCAGGGATTTCTAGGAGCCTCAATAATTTTATTCCTAAAACAAGAAATTTTTTTTAGAATGAGGATGGTGAAACACTGGAACAAGTAGCCTACAGAGATAGGTGCCCCATCCCTGGAAACATTCTTGATCATGTTGAACATGGCTCTGAGCAACCTAACCTAGTTGAAGCTCCTTGAACTGTTCTATGAAAAAGCAGTACTAGAATGGAATAGGTTGTCATTAAGCATAGTCTCATTTCACAATCATTAAACATAATTTTCAGTACAACAGTATTTTTCACTTTCCACCAGTTCCTCTAGCATACACACTCTCTCTGATAAGGGCACTGTACTTCAGTGTTTTCCATAAATACACTCCCTCTTCTGTAGCCATAGGGTATCTTCATAAAAAAACCCAGCTCTCCAGTGTGATGGAATTATTTTCTTGTCTCTCTGAGCTTTCCTACTGCTGCAATTCCCTGCTCATGTCACCTGGTGGCTGCTGAGCCCTTCTGCAGCTCAGAAGGTGCCACTTGCCCCTGGGAGCAGCAGAGACCTCCAAAGCAGTCCCGGGAGATTTAAGGATATAGGATCATCTCTTTTTTTTTCTTAATTCCTAGTGATGGAATCTCACACCATGATATTTTTGTGAGCAAAACAGACAGTGCTTTTCCATGAAAAAGGAGAAAGAAAAGGCATAAATATTCTCATTTTGAGATAACTCATGCTACTAACACATAATTCCTTTTGATAGTTTGAAGTGAGAATCAGGCCTTTAATGTTGGAAATACTTGATTCTTCATTAACAACCTCCTCTGCACAGCTGCATCAATAAGTAAATTGACTGGGTCCAGAAAGAGCAAGGTAATTATTTTCAACAGTGTTCATCTTGATCTTCACCCAAACTGGGGACAGTTTAAAGCAGAACACTGAGCAAAAATTGCTCTGCAGCAAGCCCAGTGTCAGTAATTTCTTAGTTCCTTTTCAAAGGGTCAAGAGGCAACACTGTCATATGCATAAATGAGGGAACCATTTTCATCCTGTGACAAGGAGGGATTTTATTTGCCAGTGTGAGTTGAATTGGCTGGAAAAGTGTGAGTAAGTGTTATTATTAGTCTTGAAGATTGTGGAGTGATGGTTTTGCTTTGTGTTTAGTTTTTGGTGTGTTGTTTCATTGCTTGGGCTATGTTAGAATTCCAGTAAATTAATCCATAGGATCCTGATTTCTTTTTGGCCCAGCATAGTTGTTAGAGGCGGGTGTTGTGGTGATATATCTTGTTGAATAAGGACAGGTGGTTTTCACCCTTGTCTGTCATCAGCTTGGTTTACAGTAAGAGGTGTGAAAAGGCACACTTTTCCCACAGGGAAAACACACGTTTGGGTGAGGGCCTGTGTTTAAAGGGCACATAATTAATAGCTGTAAAGAGTCTGCTCCTTTAAACATAGCAAGGTAGTGATATTCACTTGAACAAGTACTACCAGGGGAGAGCATTTTACAAAAGAGAGAAAAAAAGAAAATATTTGCTCAGGAATTTAAGGTCAGGAGTCCTGTTCAGAGACAGTAAGATGCGTCCTCTTACCTCTTCCAGGTATTTCTATCGATCTGTTTTGGAGGATTTTTGGGAGGGATGACTGAGACGTCTTATCTGGGGGGATGGAGGGTGGGAGTGGGGTGTTCAAGCTGCTCTTGATAGAAGTCCATCAGAGTTGCAGCTGGCACAAGAAGGGCTCTTGTTCTGTTTTCTTGAGACAGAAAACCCTGCAGAAGTAGTAGCCAGGACATGACCTTGTAGGCCTGAGGACAGGGAAGGCCAGCTGGCCACTAGATCCAGTGGGAGGACATGTAACCCCCTCTCCATGGACAGCGTGGTTCAGGGGGGCCCTTGAGACCCCCAGAAACAGAGCTCCCAACACTGAGCAAGAAGAACTTGGGCAGCTCTTTCTGCAGGCTGCCTCTGGCCAGCAAAGAGCACAGAGGTCTGTGAGGGAAGAAGGACTGCTTCTTTTCAAGCATGGCTCATAGACAAAAAGGTGCAAGAAATAAAAAGCTCAACCATTTTTTAATGACCTCCCCTGAATCTTTGTGGGAGGGTCATACTGTCCCAGCGCAGGTTTTTCCTTCTGGTAGCATTATTTCAGTTATTATATCATCATTATTTAAGCATTATTTTCATTATTTCCCTTGCTGCTCTGACAGTGTCTCCTTCCCCTGGTTGTCCCCTGTGAGATTTGAAGACTTGCAGTCAGTTCAGTACTTCTCAGTACTGCAGACTGGGAGCAGCTCTCCTGTGCTCACAGGTACTTGTGCAGTGAGCTGAGGTGTGGGAGAGCACTTCTCTTCAGAGCACCTCCCCAAAAGTCTGCCAGGCCTGAGAGATGCCCCTACCAGTGCTTCTCCTTGGTCCTGACTCCTCTCTAGTGGCAAGCCCAGTAAGGGTTTTGGGTTTCTCTTCAGCCAGCTTTGTGCAGCACTGGGCAGTGAAGCGGGGGAAGAGGTGGCCTGCAGCAGGATGGAGAAGGCTGGCAGAGCCAGGGATTTGGGGGCCAGGTCATCTGGGACAGGTCTGCAAGACAGGGTTATGATTCCTCTGGGAGACTCCCAGAGCGCCTCTGGGTTTGGGTGCTCTGCCTGCTTCTGCCCAGACTTCTTGTGACCTGCCTTTTAAGCCCTTCTTCTTCACTGCTTATTTCACTTATGACACTCAGCTTTCATACAGCTCTCAGAGCAGCTAAGGCTTGGTCTGCAAGGATGAGGAAGGTGTTCCTCCTCCTTCAATCTTTATATCCGTGTAGTTTTCTAAGGAGCGTATATACTATCTTCCACCCCAAACCCTTTGTTCCTTTCTGAAATTACACTTCATTTTCTGCACTGCAGACATAGAGAGAGCCAACTTTCTGCCTGAGGTAGTGAAATGGTTGGAATGGAGAAAAAAAGAGGCAAGACCTTAGCTGAGATCTGCATGTGGAGGGAGGAGGTGTAGGGAGTATTCATGGAGCTCCGTGTGGAGGGACCAGCAGCCTGTGTGGCACAGAAACATTTCAAACTCACAACAGGGGAATGCTCTGTGGATTGAAGGCTTCAAAGAGAGAGTCTGCCAGCTACAAAAAACAAATCTTTAAATAACAGGGAGAACGATGAGAAGAAGTCTGAGCCGCTCACTCACAGGGAGAGAGCCGGCTTCACTCAACCTGGGTGGAAAACTGTGTAATCCCATTGGCTTCGGGGACATTGCAAGGGCTTACACCATGGAAGAATTTAGCCTGCCAGGTCCAACCGCCTCATTCAGGCTGAATAATTCTTTTGTCCCTTCTCTGCATCCCGATTGCGGCACTAGGCACCAAAATGTGTGTTGGTTTTGGTTCCAGTGAGGCAGGTTTTACCTGGCTTGTGTGAGGGACCCTTGTTAAAAGTGCACTGCTGAGCTGAAGGGAAAGTTTCCTCAGCTTTCCAAAAAATTCTCTTTCTGGGCAGATTTCAAGCTTGCAAAATGTCAGCCTGAGAGGTGAAGCATAAGGAAAATTACAAGCAGTGGCTTACAAGGAGATATAATAAATCCTTTCCCACTGATAATAGCCTTCCAGGTATATTAAACGTTTTAAAGGGAGTTCTCTTTAACAAACATAATTATTATAAATACTTCACAATTAATTGAAAGAACTTATTGCTCCAGAATATCAGTGAAAGCCCTGTCTTGAGGAATGTCCTTTAGTTAAATACACACCAGCCCTAGTCCCTGTGTCTATATAACTACGAGCATTTTTTGGTTCTAGAAGAAATTTTTAACATTTGTATTTTCACCACTGCTTACTTAGTTGATTCTTGACTGAGAGGCAGCTTGAAATTATTCTGGCCCCATCTTGCACCCTCTGTGCCATCATGACACAGAAGCTGATGGCACCTGGGCCCTTCTTGCAAATACCACAGGGGATTGCATGCACTTCTGTTTCTCCAGCTGACCCTTAAATAGTGTCCTCTGAGCCTCTGATATGAAAAAGAGAATGAGAAAAATACACAAGTATTAGAAAGCTCAGTGTCTCTGCAGGGGCCAAGATTTGCCTTTTCTTTGGGGTTTTGTTCTAGTATGATTTGTTATGTTTCTTTATGTTCCAGTATGATTTTCTTCTTCCAGGAAGGCATTGCTTGATTTTGAGGTTTTTACCTTCAGTGCAAGCATATGATTTCAGATACCTTCCTCAGACTCCAACACGTAGTTCTTCAGAAATATAATGATCAGGTAGGCATGGGAAGGAATTTGATTATACTTGAAAAGAAAGACAAAATAGATCTGATGGTAAAGCTACCCAGCATGTTTTAGTTTTCTCTCTGTAGTTTAGGTAGAAAGGATTGTTCTTCTGCCAGTGTAAATATATAAATTTTAAAAGAGATGTCAAGGACTGCCTAACATACAGACAAAAAAAAGTTTCACACATCTGCCCTTATAATAGCTCTATGTGTTTGTATTCTACTTATTTATGCATTCGTATTTGGTTTATTTGTGAGATCTTTGCCCAGAAATGTTCCCCTATTAACTCTATATGGCTCTATATGGAAATTAATATATCACTGTGATATTCCATCTGTTATTATTTCTCCAGCATTTGCACCTATAAGCCCCAACCAAGATCAGAGTCTCATTTGGATCTGAGGATCAAAGCCTCTTTTGTGCAAGGGACTCCACATATGCACAGAGGGTAACTGAGGCTTTTAGTCTAAACACAGAAACCAGGCAAGTGTCAGTGAAGGGATGGGTGCTGGCCCTTAGCTATGACCAGCCCATTGAGCAGTGCTGAGGAAAATGTAGTTGTTGTGGAAGGCCCAGAACCTCTGCAGCCCCTTCACCGTTCTGCCTCTCCTCAGAGTTATGGCACCTCCAAAATGAGAGGCACAATGTGACTGTGATTTCCTTGATGTTTTTGGGCTGTAATAAATCACCTGTGCAAGGCCACAGAAATGGATGTAACAACTGCACCCAGGGCTGGCATCTTTTTGCTCATAAAAATGGAATGACAAAGCAACTTGTTAAGCAGGCTTAACAACAAGGATAACCTAACATGAGCCATGTTCCTGTGAGATTTTGTGCACCAGCAAGTGCCTGCTTGGTGCAGCAGGAGCTGAAGCCCCCAGTCTCCTCTGTAGCAGGCTGACAAACACAGGAGGAGGCTACAGCAGTGATGGCACAAAAGATGCTTTTAAGCCCAGCTGTGGTTATGGTAGGAAGCTGGGAATCAAGGCTCATGCCCACAAAGCTGCAAGGAGCAGGGGAAAAAGGAAGGGGTAGTGTCAGTGTGGTTGATGTTTATGAATCCAAAGCTACAGTAAACATAAATAACCTGTAAAGTGTGTGGAAGTAGAAGGAATGTTTTCATTCAGCTTTGCAGATTGTGAGCAAGTGATTCTGGCAGGCCAGGGTGATGTTTTTAACTACTATGGTGATGATGTTATTGCTGTGTAGTCTGAAAGTAATGAGAAGACCATCTTTTGTTGGAATACTAATGTGCTAATAATTATAAAATATGCTTCTCCAAACTGCTGTCCAATGGAAGCAGCCTCCATAAGCAGTGTGGCGTTCATGCTGTCAGGCACTCATTATTTCTGTTCAATGGTGGCAGGAAGGCACCAGCTTAACCGTAAATATTGGCAGCAAGCTGAAAAATCTTCTGTTGGAGGGGAAAAAAAGTAAGCACAGACAGTTGAAAACAGTTTCCTGATGGTAAAAACAGAGATGATGACACTTATGGCATCCAGAAAATGCTAAAGGAGACACAAAATGGAACATCCAGTTTCAATAGCTGAGGTGGGAATAAATTCTTTCCACCTGAAGCTATTTTAAAATATTTCCTTTCTGATCTTCTTCCTTAGAGAAACGAGACTTTTCTCTGTGTGTGGCGGGGGATGGTGGAAAATAATGATTTTCAGTATTTCAATTATGAAAATTAAAATATGTTTATTACTCTAAAATGTCACAGCAGTGTCCCACGGCAATGGTACTCTATGGAGTTCCTCATGTTTCCACTCTGCTGCTTGGTCTGCATCTTTCTATCTAAACCTCAGAGCCATCTTTCTGCAGAAGCAGGGTGATGCAAGGTGCCATTCTGTGCTCTGCAACATAATTTGTTTGGATGATCTGTTAATTGCAAAGAACCCTGTAAGCCCAGGTGTGTTGATATTTGGGGAATGCTTTCAGGGGAACAGTTTCCCAAAGCCAGGGTGAAGGACACCTTTCAAAAATAGAACAGGAATGACAATTTCATAAAATTTTCCTGTGAATCACATGAATAATCTAAAACAACAACAAAAAAACCCAAACCCCAGAGCTGGTTTTAAGCTCAGAGGCCACTCATCTGCCTTGTTTAGTCTCATAATGACACCAAATACATCTCATTTCCAAAAGAAACATCCAAAGGAATAATCTTCCAATGTGTCTCTGTGTATTTGTGTTGCTGGTAATTTTTTGGCCATAGATTCACCCCACACTGTGCAGGGCTCTGGCCTGAGGGTTGCACACTTCTGGTACTGTGGGTACCAAATTTGCTTCTCTTGCATCCTGGCCTGGCTTTTGGTAAGTCAACACCAGTGGCTTTCCAAGGTTGTCTTTAATTCTTACTTTCCTTCTCTTTCTCTTGGTGAATCTACATGTGGCTGTAATCTGGTGCCCAGGCATCTCACTTGCAGGGCAATTTGAAGGCCTAATATGAGTGCAGTGTGCCAGGTCTGGGAACACAATTTTTATTTTAAGTTACTTTAAAAGGCATTTTTTGTTGGGCTCTTCTTTTTTAAAGGATTTTCACATAAACTACAAGGGTGTCCAGAGAAAATTTTCTGATTTAGTAAAGGTTTTTAAAATTCTCATATGAAAACAGGAAAAAAGGCACTTTTGTTGATAGATGTATCTTTGTTTTTCAGTTCACTGGTATCTGTAAACATTTAGAGTAATTCTTCTGATTTCTAGCTGGGGATTTCTTACGCTCATGTGTAAATAAACCACAAAGCCACAAAAAAGCACTTGCCAGTTTGAATGGGTTTTTGAAAGCTAAATTCAGGGGCACAGTTGAACTTCAGAAAGAGTACTTACAAGCAAGGATTTGCAAGGATGTACTGACATTAAGGCTTGCTAAAGCGCGGCTGTAACTTTAGCCAAAATAGTCATAAAGGGCTCTTGTGCTGATGCCTCAAACGTATCACCTTATTACTGCCTATATCCTGCAGTTTGAGAACTGCCATCCAAGGAAAATTGCAGGACTTAGAGCACAAGAGTGGTAATGAGAAACATTCCTCTTGAATATTCAATCAGTTTCGCCTTAATTTGTGGTGGCTCAGTCAAGAGCTGGGTTGAAGAGCTCATTTTAGAAAGTGGTTTCTTCCTCAACATCTCCAGCTCTGCCAGGGCGAAGGACAAATGCTCAGAGCAGCATTGTGGCAAAGTTAGGAGAAGCACTGCAGCTTTGTCACTTCTACACTGGTGGGGTCAGGGAAAAGGCAGGGTCTTAGGAAACACAGTGGTTTTGCATATGAGATGGTATAATATGTTAGTAAAGGGCCAGGTTTTGCATTTTGATTGGCCAAGGCCTCATGGGCATCCCTCCAAAAAGGCCATACAGCTATGAGGGTGCTTGTGTTTTCCTTTATGGGGAGGGACAGAAGAGGGAGAAAGCAAAAATAATTCTGCAAAATGGTTCTTGTTTTGCAAAAAGAACTTGGATGTAATTTTTCTTAAATTCTGTGCAAATACTCAGGATAAATATTGTATTCAAACTTTCCTGGCTGTTTCAGCAGGCAAGATAAAATCATCTTCCTAACTCCTAAGAATGGTCTTTCAGTCCAGATGCAACTTTATTTCTTTATCTCTGTGATTAAGCATGTTTTACTAAACTTTATTTTATTGCAACTTCCCAGAAATGCATGTTTTAATATACCAGACAAGAATAAGCAATGAGCTCATACACAGAAAAAAGTCTGGTTTATAGTTATTGAATATACATGCTCTGTGTTTGCTATGAGTTTAATATGTATGTCATGCATTCTACTAAACAATTCAAGCATAAATGGAAAAGTTGGATAGTAATGGAAAGAATCTAAAGCTTTTGAATGCAAAAGGGCTTGGCAGAAATGTAGGTAGGAAGTAAGAGCTTTGATTATGCTGTTTATACTTGTTTTTAATAGCAAGCTCCCCACAGCCATTGTGATGAAAGAGCATGTTTGAAGATCAGTACATGTAATTCAATTACCTGGTACACCTGACACAATAAAAGATGCTTATATTATTGAAAGCTGAAAACAGAAATACTACAGATTTTGTAACATATACAGAGAGAGCAGAATCCTGCACGCTTAGCAATGCAGGTCTAGCTTCAAAAAGTAACTTTAAAAATAGCAGTGTGAATCATCCAGCAGTTTCCTACCAAAGGTGCTTATCTACAAGCAATCCGAAGGGCTTCCTTACTGTCAGCAGCGCACAGTCTCCCTGGAAGCTCAAAGTCAAACTGTGTTGCTTTTGGCTCACACTTCAGCAACAATAAGTATTGGCCCATTAGAAGCTACAGCATGATCTATTACCCTGTCCATGGACTTCAGAGGGTATTGCTTCAGTCCTCTTATGTTTAAGAGCTTGGCCCTTTTTAGGAGCTGTTGTTAGTGTTGTTGTTTGATTTCTTTCACCTTTGGACCTGTTGGTATCCTTTAGAGCTCGGACATCTCAAGCTCTCTTCTCTGGCATGGCTAAAGGTAGAAGAAACAGCAGTCTCTGGCTTTACACCTTTCCAAGGAGCAAAAATTGGCCCCAGATGAAGCAGAAAAGATAAGCTAACTGTCATCAGCACTGAAACCCAGCAGTGCCATGAGGTTGCCAGAAATACATAATCCCCCCCTTAAAGGGCTATCTGGAATATCTTGTTTCATCCAAATTGAAAGGTCCAAAATGGAACCTTTTATTGGCAAATCCTTAGAAAAGGGCTTGCATCGAGGCCTTGTTTGGACATTTTTTTTGTCCTTCATACAATGCATTGTGGCTGAAATGGACAGGCTTTTGGACACTTGGATTCAGGCATGGCTGGTCTGCAGTGGTAAAGCCCAAAGGCCTTGTCACTGTTGCAGTGATGAGTGTTGGCTGATAGGAGAGCAGAGAGAAATCTGCAAATGCATGGGGCAAATGGCTCCCCTCAGGCTGGACTATTCCTTGCACATCAGCTGTGCAGCTGCAGGAAAGCTCTGATGCCAGGTGAGGAACTGGCATAATTCAATTACCTGCACTCTCACCTGCTTGATTCAATACAGGCATTTGCCCATATTCTCTAAATTACTTGGGATCATTTACAGTTGTAAAAATATGCTGTTACAAAAGCTTTTTTGTTCACCTTTAGGGATGAACATGTTCAGCCCTGACAATGTTATCTAGAGAGAACAGCAGCCCAAATCATCTCAAACATGCTTGCAATATAACACAGCTTCAGGCGAGGCTCACTGACACCCGTGCTGCGACAGAAAGGAACAAAAATGAAGTGACCATTACAATGAGCAGTGTGAGGCAGATGACACAATTTTGCTTGAACAACCAAATTTAAATAACAGAAAATTGCACCGCCTGTCCTTTTTTTTTTCTAGTTCTCTGGAGGTGTTCTTCCTGTGGCAATGAATTACTCCTGGGCTTTAACATAAAACAATGTGTAGCGCTGCCTCTCCAGACAGAGCACAGGGCTTCTGAAACATTGCTGTCTCGTGGCAGTCTCCTGGCACCACTGCAGCTGCTATAGTACAAACAGCCCTGCCAGAGGCCACAGGCAGGTGTCACAGGCGTTTGGTGGTAGGCAGGATATACAGCAGAAACTTCCTCAAATTTCACAGATGAAGACAGAGAGTTGGGTTTGTGGGGGGAAAAAAAAAAAGTAAAAGAAAATTAATCAGATGAGACAGGTGCCCAGTCAGAGGATGACAAAGTAAGTGAACTGCTGCCAAGTGAAAGGCAGCCCTGGATTCCCTTGATGGCTTTTTGTGCTGTCATGAGCCTCATAGCGGCCCTGAATTCAGTCACCTTGCTGAAGCAGTTCAGCGTCTACATCGACAGTCAGGAAGGTTTACAGCTCGGGAAGGCAGATGACCTGGGATGGCTTTCTCAGAATGGGAGCTCACTTCTTTTCCAAGCCAAATTTGCTGTACTGCCTCCAGCACACCCTGTTACATGCACTCAGTACAAAGTGTTACAGTCATTTTGCAGTAAATATCAGACAAAGATATCCTAAATAATGTGAATTTTTTTTTTCTGTCCCCACCAACATTGAGTCAGGGATCTTTTCTGCCATGGGTTGCTTTAGCAATCACCTAAAAGTAGTCATTACCTCTGTGTATAAATTACCATCATTCAGAATATTTTAGCACATACTCTACAGTTTGCTTTTAAAAGCAAATCATAATCTGTTTTAATTTTTGATATATGAATTATTTCCTAGGATTACAGTCTTTAACATAAGCCCAATGAGAGTCAGATTTCCCAGTCTGTGGCTAACAAACACCAGTTTGGAAGAGCTGCATGGATGCAAGTCTGACTTGTATATCTGACAGTCTACACTGGGCCTTACACAGACCCTATCCAAGTAACTTGGTGGATTTCCACTGACCTGTGATGAAGAATCTCTTTATCCTATGCCAAATGTGTTGACCTCCTGTTCTGTAGTATCCTCCTGAGTTTATATGAATATCCCATATATTACTGTCTGCCCAGAGCTATTGTAAGGAAGAAATCCTTGCCAGGCCATGAGCACCAGGTCTAGGAGGGGTATGTATTTAATAGCGCAGTGCCTCAAATCGTGTCTGGTTTTTAGTAAAGCTTCGAGAGGCTTTTCTGTGCCTCACCCAAATGATCTGAGTCTGAACACGGGAGCTCCAAGTCAGTGTCTGCTTCTATAAATGGAGATGTCCGTAGAAAAAGACAGGTGGCTATGGCATCTCACTATATACAGCACATATTTGCTACTAAAGCACTTCCATGTAAATTTTACTGGTTTATTTTATAAAATGCAAACTTGAGTACAGTTTTGAGCAATTATTGATGTTATTTCAGTAAATTTTCTTCCCTCACATGCCATTTTCCATCCTGAGAAAAATTCAGTGACTGAACCTGTTCCCAGTGCATCCCACCAATTTTAAATTGCAACAAGGGCAGACTTTGGAGTTTCACTGGCTGGATTTCAGGGCATTTCAAGGATTAATGGATACCTTTCCTAAAGACCTGGGACATATTTCACCAGTGGGCATCTGAGGGATAGGCCTCTCTGATTTTAATAAACTTCTGAGCATGCTAAAGCCATTGCTAGCCAAGTTAGTGGCAGCTCAGGGGTTCTGAAACTCTGCTGGGTCATTTCTGCTGTAGAAGCTGTGTTCTCTAGCACTGGTCCAGACTGGCTCTAGACAATTAATTTGGTATGGGGCACCTTCTGTGCCTTGGGTAGCTGTGCAGGGAATATCAGGGCTGGGAGCTTACACCAGTTATGCCCGTTGTTCTTACAGGGATGGAGTGGAAACCAGCCCAGCCAAAACCTGGATCACCTTAAAAAGGTGGAGGAAGTTCAGAGAAAAGCCAGTCACAAGCAAAGCCTAGGCAATATGGGTGACCAAGGAGTTTGAGGTGCATGCAGAGATTCAAGCCGAGAGGTAGCATGGTAGTCTGATGTATTGTTCACATGAGAGGAAAATTCCTATGTTCTGTTACCTCCTCTGTTGTCGCTAGAGCCCTGATGGGGCCAGAATGTTTGCTGCCTTGTGAGACTAACCCCTGTGATATGCAAAATATCACTCTGATGTATTTAATATCAGTGGCTTTGGTAAGTAGTGTGTGGTAGTCACACAAACTTAACGAAAATCATGAGGAGGCAAAAAGAGCTGAGGGCAAACACAGCTGTGATAATACTGATTTTATAAGGGATTGCTATAGCTACTGGCCCCAGTATGGATTTGCAAGGCTAGGTAGTGCTGTAATTTGATGCCTTTCTTGCCTTATTCACTCAAACGTATATAGTTTTATTTTATGTACCCACACCTTATAACCCTTGGCTTCATGTGTCCTTGGCCGTAAAATACAAGCCTGTCATTTTCTCAGGTTTCCAACCTTTTCCTCTTCTATCCGTAACAGGCCTTTTCTTCCCTCATTTAAATGCAGTGTTCCTTGATGATGTGGTGCACTTCTAAGAATAGTTTATGATGAGTAGTGGTGGCCTGTTGTCTTTCTGCAGCAGAAAAATATAAAAATATTTGCTTCTCGTGGCATATGATTGCTGATACTTCGTCTTTACTAGCTCCCCTCCCCTGTAGCTCACACCATGCCTTCAGGTGAGTCCAAGGACTATCTATAAACTCTCTCTTATGATCTTGACATAAGGTGGGCCTTCCTGAACTGCCCTTAATGTTTGTTTTTGATATTTAATCTCTTTGGGCATCCCTAGAACAGTAGAGTGCCTTTGAGGCAGCGATAAGGTGCCAATCAGTTTATTAAGTCATCCTTGTATAGGTGTGACAAGCTTTTTCTGCTCTAGGAGCCTGACTTAATACAACCAAGAAGAAATATGGAGGAAGGCATTCACTTGCTTTTTATTTTTCCTAAATTCCACAGTCAGCTGGTATCTAGTTTGCACTGCCCAAAACCTCTTCTCAATCTGCTTTTGCCTAGGCATACGGGATGAGAAGGGAGATTTGCTCTTTGGGAACTGGAGCATTGGCATCTACAGCTTGTGGTAGCTCCAGTACCCAAATCCAGACCCAGGACTGGTCACAAGACCTGCCAGAAATCAGGCAGTTGTCAGAGACTGAGGCTTCATGGACACAGAGTGGCAAAACAGACCTGTTTAGAGTTGTATGCTGGACTTTCCTGTTGTGGATTGTAGGACAAATGTTCCCAGCCACACTGGGTAAGGCTGAGAATCCATCAAAGAGGTGAAAATTTGGCAAGCTTTTTGGCTGGAAAATGTTCTTGTGCTATGTATTGCTATGTATTACAGCAAATGAGTACATGTGGAATTCTTTGGGATTTATTTTTTTTTAATTTGATTGAGGGCTTCCTTATCACCTCTCCATATTTGCCTGGATGTATGCATATATGCCTGTTACTTGTCTGTCTCTAACTGATTCCTTAATCTCAAGTAATTGTATTGACTTGATTTTACTTGATGTCAGTTAAGTAAAATACAGAGGTAGAAAACCAAGGCAAAGCAACACTGACAGCTTTGTTTAAAGTTGGATTTTTCCTCTTCCAATATCTTATATTAAAACATAAAAAATATAAAAGGCTTAAAAGAAAGGAGAAAGGTCTGTCTTTTGCTGCCAAGACAATGAAAAAGAAGTGCAAATGATATAATAATGGATATCTATTACTGCAAATTAACTGTGTGGACTGCTTCTGGTAATGAAAATAGCTATTTGATAGAGCAGACTGAATACTTGCATAAGAATTAACAAAATAACAAACATTCAGAGTAATCTGATTCATCTACTTATAATGGCTTCCCTGTGAACAAAGGTGTAACTTTTCATGCTCTGTTTTTATTAAAATGCTAGCAAAATTGTTTATGGGCAGGAATACTCATATGCAACTCACAGGGATACTCAGAAAAATATATATTTTGAATTTTTTGCATGGTTTGCATGGGCAGCCCAGTTCTGGCTCTGCTTCAGAGAAGTACTTGTGGTCTTGCCTAGTTTTAAGTCTACCTTTTCAAGTCACATCAACTTTTGTTCCATGTTAGGAAAACAGAAGCTTTGTCATTCCTTTTGATGACAGTAGATATGAGTGTATCATCCATGCACTCCAGAGTGATTCCTATCTCTAATTTATCAGCTCCTGAATGTAAATAAAATGCTGTGTGCCATGGAGACATCAGCAGGAGAGGGGTTTGTTTAGCCCCTCAGTGCTCCAAGCTTGCCAGACAACAGTGCTGGGCAGGTGAAAAAGCATGTTTCTGAGGAGCAGAGGATACCTTGTTCCTCCTCTGATGCATTATTTGGAGTGTGGACTCTAGCAGGGAAATCTCTTTGCCAGCTGTGATTGCATAGCCCAGCTTTACAAAGGTCTGGAAGGGTCAGAGATGAGGACACAGGCAGGGCTCAGCCAATGTGCCCCAAATTCAGATACTCCATTATCCAGTGCTCAGCCCACTCTCCTCTCCAGGCTTTTTCCACCACCATCTTCTGAACACTGATGTTTGTCCTGCTCTTAGTGGTTTTTTTCCTTCCAGTGAGTTCCCTTTGCAGTGACAGACAGAATGTCCTTTTGCTAGAGGACTCAGCCCAAGATTTTCTGTCTTGGCTGGGGCAGCAGGCACTGGGACAACGTTTGGGCTGCTGGGGTGAGGGCAAATACTGGTGCTGAACAGCAAAGATGGTGAATCAGTGAGCCTGTAAAGAGATCTGGGGGGTGATTGTGAAGTGCATTGTTAATGCTATTAAATATTACTTAGGCCTACAGCAGGCTGCACCTTCAACAGTTTAAACTGTAATTGCTGGCTGGTGCAGAAGTAAGACTGAATGTATGTAAATCCTATTGAAAGATAATATCATTTTGGCTTCTCAGGCAGATTAGCAGCCTCTGCAATTAATAGTGTGGGCAGCTGGTGATGGTAGTGGAGAATCTATCAGACAGTGCCGTACGATGTGTCCAAATTTGAATATAGTAGATGTTGTCCTTTTCAAACCTTAGAATAAGCAGATAGCATGTGTCCCTTTGGAGGGAGAAGGCTGAGAGCCACAGGAATGTGTGACTGGCTTCCAGTAACTTAGACTCTTTCCCTCTTTTCTCATTACATTCATGGTTTATGGTTCTAGGTGAGAAACCAATGCCTCATCCATTTTTTTTTCCCCTGCCCCTCTCTTTTCCTGTGACACACCAGTTTTTGGAAGCAGGGAAAGAGGGAGAAGGAGAAACCTTCCACCAATATTTAAAGAAGTTAAATTGCACCCCAGCTTATGACACCTAAAGTCCTTTCACAAGCACATATTTTCATGGCATTACTACTCTGTTTATGTATCTATTTAGAGCAAGACTTAGAGACACACATATAAAGCCTAATAGCCATCTTTTCAACCATGAAGTCTAATTTTTGCAGCAAGCACTTGAAGAGCTGGTAAATTGTGTGCTAGGATCCATGCTAGATGAAAGAGAGGTGGAAATGCGCTGCAACTGTCCAAAATATGGTCGTTCTGGTTTGGTGGGGTTTTTAAATGCATTTGGGAACAAAGATGCAAATGTAAATAATAATAATGACTTCTACAGTACCTAGAAAAGGAAGGTTAAGGAAAGTTTATTCCTCCACAGAAAGAAGTGGTGGAAAACTGATAACAGATGAGGAGAAGCCTGAGATACTCAACAATTTTTTTGCCTTAGTCTTCTCTTCCCACACCTCTCAAGTGGATTGACAGCAGGATTGGGACCATAAATAAAGATCAGGTTCATGACCACCTGAGGAAGCTGAACATACAAAAGGATATGGGATCCAATGTGATGCTTCCCAGAGTCCTGAAGGAATTTGCAGATGTAGTTACAAAGCCACTCTCCATGACACTTTAAACTCATGGCAGTCAGGTGAAGTCACAGGTGACTGGAAAAAACGAAAATGGTACTCATCATTAAATAGGGAAGAAAGGATGATCCCTGGAACTACAGACCTGTCAGCCTCCCCTCTGTGTCTGGGAAGATCATGGAGAAGCTCTGCTAAGGTACAGGGAGACCCAGCAGAGCTTCACCATGGGCAAGTCCTGCCAGAGGCCCTCTGTGATGGGGTGACTACATCAGTGAATAAGGGAGGGGTTAGAGATGTCATTTATCTGGACTTCTCTAAAACATGATCCCCCAACATCCTTTTCTCCAAACTAGAGAGAGATGGATTCAATGGGTGGACTGTTAGGTGGATTAGGAGATGGTTGGATGGTCGTGGTGAAGGGCTCAGAGTGCCAGAGGATGTCAGTGATGAGTGCCGTCCCTCAGGGGTCTGTACTGGACCAGTGTTTTATTTAAGTCCTCATTAATGACACAGACAGAGGCACCGAGGGCACCCTCAGCACATTTGCAGTTGACCCCAGGCTGAGTGGTGCTGCTGACACACCTGAAGGAGGGAATGCATGCACAGGGACCTGGACAAGCTGAAGAAGTGACCCATGGGAATCTCAAGAGGTGCAAAAAGACCGAGTACAAGGTGCTGCACCTGGTCAGGGCAATCCCTGGCACCAATCCAGGCTGGGGATGAGCAGATGGAGAGCAGCCCTGCCCAGAAGGACTTGGGGGTGCTGATGGGTGAGAGGCTGGGCATGACCCAGCAATGTGCACTCAGCCCAGAGAGCCAAACGTGTCCTGGGCTACACCCAGAGCCCCGTGGGCAGCAGGGCAGGGAGGGGATTCTGCTCCTTTGCTCTGCTCTGGTGAGAGCCCCCCTGCAGTGCTGCATCAGCTCTGAGGTCCCAGCACAGGAGGGACATGGAGCTGTGGGAGCAAGTCTAGAGGGCCACCAAGGTGATCAGAGGGATGGAGCATCTCTTCTTTGAGGAAAGATTGAAAGAATTTAGATTGTTCAGCCTGGAAGAGAGGTTTTGGAGTGACCAAATTGCAGCCTTCCAGTACGTGAAGGGAGCCACAAGAAAGATGGAGAGAGACAGGACAAGGGGTAATAGCTTCAAACTGAAGAAGATAAGTTTAGATCTTATGTTAGGAAGAAAATCTTCCCTGTGGGAGTGATGAGGCACTGGCACAGGGTGCCCAGAGATGTCTTTGCTGCCCCATCCCTTGGAGTGTTCAAGGCCTGGTTGGATGGGACTTTGAGCAATCTGACCTAGTAGAAGGTGTCTTTGCCCATGGCAGAGGGGGTAGGAACTAGATAATCTTTAAGGTCCCTTCCAAACCAACCCATTCTATCAATGCCCCACCTCCCTGTTGTGTTGAAGTTATAAGATTTGGCTTTTTACTCTGTCCTTCAAGAAAGGAGCAATCATTTAGCACTTTTCTATGTCTCAGCATATACATTTTGTAGCACCTAGAAATCTCATACCTGACTGCGCCACATCCCATTGCAGGCCTCTTGTTTTAAAGTTTTTCATGCAGAATTGTAAGAGAGAAATGCTTTGATAAGGATTTTCCTCAGAAATTTGGAAACATTGAAAAAAAATTTCTAAGTAGTGCTTTAAATTTCTTTGCTTCTACAAACCTGAGAACACCTCAGACTTCGTGTGTAGGAGCTACAGTGTGATGGTTTCTGGGGTTTAATTATTGTTAACTCTGTTCTGCTATGACCCATTTGGCAGTGAAGGTTTTTCTGCATTTGTACAGTAACTATTATGCTTGGTGCTGGGCACTAGGCAATGCAAAGAAAAATATAGTAGTGAAAATACTAGAGTCCTCAAAAGCCTCTGAGAATTATTAGTTACAACACAGTTATTTCAGGTGGATCCATCCCTGCAGGCAGGTGATTAAGGGCGTGGGGAGGCTATTAATTTATTAAAGGGTTCTGCAGGTATTTACACACATTCACTGCACACATTCAGCACTCTTCAGATCACTTCTTTTGTTGCAGTGAACACTTTTCACTTGCACCATGTCCAGATCAGCTCTTATCTTATTTTTCTGTCATTTAAATGATTTTTTCATAAGAAGAGGGTGAAAGTCTCTTAACAGGGTTAACAGCAATACTATCTGTATGTTTCCTAAGGCTGTGCCACGTCACCTCAAGCTTCCCTTCCTGCTGCTTCCCTTCTTTCTAGAACTTCAGGCAACACGTTCTCATTGACAGAGCAGGAGTGGTGTGGGGTGGGCTTCCATGGTCGTTGCCTGGAGAGTAGATAAAATTCTCAGTGAAGCCAGCAAGATCTTTGTCACTATTGTTAAGTGAGACTTCACTTGGTTTCTAAATGGTGCTGAGGAAAAGGACAAGCGGCTTGAATATACTGAGAATAACCTGAGGACTTGACAGAGGAGAAAAAACCCTTCTTCTGCAATTTCTGCCAAAGTGAAATTATTATTTCCCTCTGTAAGCCAGTACTGCTCTTTATCAAGCCTTGAACTTAGAATCGAAGTTTTCAATCCACACGTTACATTGTGTACACAGAGGTTTCCCAAGTGCCAGGCTGTGGCAGTAGCTCCCTCCCAGATGACACAGCAGCTTGGATGTGTGTGGCCCCTACCCAGACTGGAGAAACTGTGGGAAGAAGAATCAAGCTCTGGAGATGCATCGGTAGAAAGGAGAGTTTCTATTCTTTCGTAGTATAAAGACGGTTTCAGGCTCGCTGTGGGGGATATTGCTTCCCCATTGTTAAACAGTTTTTTAAAGGCCTTATCTCTTCCTCGTAACACAGACACTTCAGAAATGTTAATCTTACTTCTGTGCTTAACTGTTTCAGGAAAGTGGGAGGCATTGTTCTCTAACATTTTTAAGTTACTAAGACTTGTTTACCAAGAAGTGTGATGTACTACTTTCTCTGTAGCTGAGAGTGTTAGCCAAAAATGAAGGAAAGTGGGAGGGCTTTATTGTAAAAGTCCTTTAAGGTTCCTGTTCTTCTTGGCTATCCTCTTTAAAGCCTTTTTAATAGCAAGCCCACTCAAGCAGTCCGGCAGCTCACATCCCTTTGTGCGTGGCTACAAAACCAATGTGCAGGGGCAGCAGGGGAAGGACTTTGCTTGTTGGATCTGGCTGTGCCTGAGCTGGGAGCCCTCCAGGCAGACACCTCCTTATCTCTTGGAAAGGGAATTACCTGGGTCCGTCTTCTGTGAGCTGACAGGCATTCTCTGAGATTGGAAAGCTGCTCCAGGACTCCTTCCTTCCTCTTTGGGAGCTGCTCAGCAAAGCCACCACGTAAACTTCTGTGGACTGAGTTGCTTTATTGATGACTTATGTTACAAAACTTTGCTCTGTGTTTGCCTAGCTCAAATGTGGTCGAGCCAAATGCAAAGGATCTTCTAGATGGCTGCAGCTGCTGCCGCTATTTTTGGAATTTTGGTTTGTTTATGCTCAACTTCTAAAGCAAACCCTCTCTCCAAGAACAAAGAACCCCAGCAAACCCCAGCAACCCAAGTCCCTCCAGCATGTCGCCGGAGGGACCAGAGGTGTAATTTAGCACAGCAGATTTTATCTGCCAGGGCTCCACATGTGCAAAGACCAACCACGCTGGTGTGCTGCAGAGAGGAGGCACAGATTGTGTAGGTCTGTCCCCTGTGCACTGTTGGTTCTGCCATTGGAACTGGAAAACACCTGGCTATTTTAGAGCAAACAGCCCAGCAGAGCAGGCAGCCCTGATCTGCACCAGCGCTCCAGAGGAGTGGCATGATCCTCAGTCTATTTCCTCATGGTCCTGCAAGGTTGCTGTCACAGACACCTTCCCTTGTGCTCAGAAGGAGGGATGTGACCTCTGTTTGTGGGTTGCAGGAAAAAGCCACTCTTCAAGCCCTAACTACTGATCTCTCTTTCCTCCTCCCTTCTTGAAGGCAAGTAACCACTGTCACTAAGGCAGTTATACAGTCTCTGGCTCCCCTACATGTTTTAAACCACTTGGTCCCCTGAACTAGCATAGAAAGATAACCATATGGTTTTTCCTGGATGCTTCTTCAAAGTGACTCTTCAGGATTGAATAACAACGTTATGATACTGATATCTGGCAGTGAAAGGACTTTTTGTCATTCCCCATGAGGGAACAAGGCCTCATATCTGAGAATGAAAAGAAAATGAGTGCTGTCTGAAAGGGGTCTGTGACTGTTCTGAAGAGAAAGATGAGCCTAAGCTATATGCACATGCCAGCCTTGGAGTTTTTCTTCATGTTTCAAGTTGTAGGAATATTGGGAGACAGAATAGAAGTACTTAAACACTTCTCAAAGATGTGAATTAGCTAGCAGAAGCCTGATGAGAGACAAAAAAATTGTCAGGGAAGATGCAGTGCAGGAGCAGTACCTTTTTTAGCCAGCAGAACCACAACCCAGGCAGGATTTATGACATCACTTTCTGTTATGGTGCCATCCCCAAATCCAAACCAGACAGGATTAGGGGAGGACTTTTAAGTTAAGAGGAATGGCTGGACTGTTCTTTTGTTGGTCTGTGCTGGAGGTCTTTGGCCAGGCCTGCTGGAGAGTGTCCAGGTAAAAGCAGGTCTTATGTGACCTGTTACTACAAGTAAAACTTGGAGTTTTGCAGAAGGGAGCACCATTCCTGGCACCAAGTAATGAATCTTCCATCCACAGTGACACCTGGAAAAACACTGGGACAATAAAGAGTCAGTGGCAACTTCAGAGGTATCACCTATGCTCATTAATTCATTTATTTGTAGGTAACTCAGGCCACAGTACATCCTGGTTGTTTTGTCGTGGTGTTGTAGATGATGATGATCTTTTAATGCCCTAATACATTCATTGCTCGCTACTCCAAAATGTAAGGCAATTACTTCTCTTCATTCAGAAAATGAAAGAGATTTTTTTCAGGACAGATTGGCAAACATCCCTTAGCCAAGGATCCAAGGGCATCGTCCTCTTTCAGCTGCACAGCTTCTCATTAATATTTGAAAAGGTTTACTGCAAAATTTAGGGTTGAAGTGTAGTATTTTATGCAGTTATTTCAAAATTCATAGATTTCTAGATTTTTCAGGCCAGAAGGGACTATTATGCACAGCTTCTCTGACCCCCTGCATAATGTAGGCTACATTTGTTTAAAGTTTCAATTTGTTTTCCTGAGCAAACTTGTATTTATTATATATAGTTTGGTATAGAAGAGTAGCTAGTGAAAAGGTTGAAATCCATAAATATTATATCAGACCACCTGGTGCTCTGAAGCTTGATTCTGAATGATGGCTGCTCAAAATGAAGAGCAGCTTGAAAGACAGGGAGATATAATGATGTGACTATTGCAAAGAGCAAATAAATTGGCTCCAAGTCAGGGGAAGCTGTTTCTGGGAGCCTGATTTCAGTTTAAGTATTGGGCTGTTTTTTTCTTTGGCAAAAAAGTGCTCGTTCAGTCAGTATAACCTTTATTTTGAAAATAAGAAATGGAGAGGAATGTTTCTGTAGGAGATCACACTATATCTGAATAATTCAGTCATGAAAATCCATCTCAAACTGACAAAGGGAATACCCCTTACCAAAGGACAAAATTTACACTTCAAGATGTACATCCAGAAAACAGCCTGGTGCACCCACAGCTGTAGTCACTACAATGCAAAGGTTTCATCTGAACAGCAGCAAGGTGTATGTTGTATTTACTGACATTCCATTGTGTGATTGAAGACGTGTTGAATGGCTCAAGAGAGATGTTTCTGTCTTAGCATCTCTGTTTTAAACAAAGATGAAAAGGAGGGGCCGTAGGACTCTCAGGCTGAGCAGCAGGTTCTGTGACACTTAGCCTGGGCTTTGATGATCTTGCTTTCACTCAGCCTCTTGCTCACGCTGGAAGCTGTGGCAGAGCTATGCAGCTCAGCACAGACCCACCATGTAAAAACTACAGGTTCTGTCTTGATGATTAATGTTAGCTGTTTGAAATAATCCAAATGTTGCCCTCTGATCTGATAAAATGAATAAATACATTGGGTGTGAATGATGGGAGCTACAGGGAGGAACTTGGAGGGGATGAGGACAGGAGTTTTTGCCAGGCTTGGTTTTCTGAGAATGAAACAACTTTCAGGGGCATGGGGGCATATTATTTTTATTTGTTTCTTTTTCTTCTGCAGATGTTGCTTTGCTGTAGGCTTCCCCCTGATTCTGAGACTAAGTTTTACTGCCTGAGATGGGAGAGAGAAGAGATTCTCACACCAAATGGCAGGATAAATGCTCTGGGGGCATGGGAGGAATTCTGCTCACGGTGTAGTCAAAAATGGGTTAACAAGGGGAGGTACTTTAAGTTCCCACAGGTACAAAATCCAGAAATAGAGTTCAGCAAATCATATGGTTCTAGCTGCCAGCTTTTCTCAAATTTTGCCCAGCTCATTTAACCTTCCTTACATTTTGCTAGGCTACATTTGGTGTCCGCACACCCTGTTTTACTCCAGTGAGGACAAGATAAATAAAGACAAGAGTATCGGTGATGTGAACACATAACTGCTTGTGTGCACAGACACTGCTGCCTCTGTAGAAGCAGGTTAGATCCCAGAAAATGAGTGAACCATTCTGCATCCATCCATGTCTGATAAATACAAGTATTAAAAAAAGGTATGCATTAATAAGAGAAATTAAATGGATTGCATCGCTGTGATGTGCAAAGGGGTTCTCCTACACAAAGTTGGTGATTTTGATTTGATTCATCATTTCCCTGTTTTGATAATGTTGTAACTCACTTTTCAGTGAATATAGATATTTTGCTACTCAGGCTGTTAAAATGCCCACTGTCAGGTTCTTTTTCTATTGCTATTTTAGGAGATGTTATAAGCATGATGTAATCATGTTTTAATAATTATTTCTGATTAAATCAGCTGCTGTCATCTGGTTTTAAGATCCTACTTTTTCTTCATGCCTTTTAATATACTTAACAATCTTTCTATTACAATTTCTGTTTCCCATTTATGACACAACTATTATATTAGACTTATATATTGTTCTTACATTTGTTGGTTTTAATTTTGTATCAAAGAAAAGAGAAGCTGCTGGCTCTGTGGAAGAGATTTGGTGCCACAAGGACTTTTTCAAGCAAAACACAATTAATATAATGGCCAAGCTGTAGGAAAAAAGAGAAGAAAAATTAGGAGCCACTCAACAAAATTTTGCCATTTTCTGCAGATTGCTTGTTTGACAAGGGTTATGTGAGTATGTGAGGGTGAAAGGATGGTGAGTGCTGTAAGTTTCTTTCTTCAGTGAAGTCTTCTGAGCATCCATTCTGGATGCAATGAAAGATCTTTGTACATTGAGCCATGAAAAATGCAGGGATTCACTCCTGAGTGTCCTGACCAATGGGAATTTTGTTTGTTGCCTTTTTCTTTCCCCAAGGAAGGTTTTGTAGTGTGGGGGCCTACTGACAGATTAGTTGATGGCAGATCAATGGTTTAAAAAGTATGGTCCCAGACATGGTGCTTGGCCTGGAAAACCAGAGCAGGGCAGTTGTGTGTGGATTGGACTAAGCACAGAGCTCCTTTTCTCGTTCTGAGGATGTGTGTGGGTGTAAAGGAAAAGTTCTTCTTTGAAGAACTGCATTGCATGCCCATATGGTTGGATGATTTCTGACATCTGCCACAGAGCTGTTTTACACCTGAGGTAGCCGTTTGGGCCTTGCTTGTAGGTGGTGCACACAAAGAATTGGACTTTTCCAAGGTAAAGCTCATCTGGCCTATTTTCAATGTCCTAGAATAAATATGGTCCCTAGAAATTCCTAGAAAGTACTGAATGGAAATGCAACCAACTGTGGTAGATAGCTCTTCCTTGTACATCAAACCTTTAATCATCTTAAATTTGGATGAGACCATCCAACCTCATCTGTCATGACAGAACTCCTGTTTCTTAAGGAGCTGCTGAGAGGTCTTAAGGTATATAGAATAAAAATTCAAATATCTAATTTTGAAACACATTAAATCATGTTTTTGTCTGTTTGCAAAAATAGATCTGGCTTTGTACCAGTAGTTGCTTAAGGCGCACAAGGAGTTTGCATCAGATTCTGAAGCAGCAGCTTTTTTAGCACTTTTTAGCAGTTCTATAACTCAGACTGACCAGTGAAGGAGAAGGGCACATAAGAACCAGCAGAAAAAAAGAAAAAAGATTGGATGTCCACTGTTAGCAAAAAATTGTACCTGTTCTTCTGCTCTGTCTTTTCCTTTTGAAACTGTTCTTTGTTCTCCAGGGAAGAGATTTTCACACCCATACATGAAGAGAGCCTGTATTCAGGCACAGCCCTGATGTAATAGCCCTAGTCTAGGTGACATTCAGCCTCTGGATGTGCTCAGTCCCATTTTTTTTTTTTTTAATTTATTCCCCTGTCCACAGGAGGAAGTAGTAGAGACTTAGAAACTGAGCAGAGCCCACTAGTGGGTTCCTCCCTAACACTGGGAGTAACTTGCCATCACTTCCAGCTGCAAACTTTCAGATTAATGTATGCGGGATTGAATGATAGGCTGGTGTCAGCCATCCAGGGGCTCACAGTCTCCATCTCCAACATTGCAGGGGCGTACCTGTGTTCTCCTTATTCACTTAAGGGTAATTTTCAGACAGTAAAAATAACTCACGGTCACCTTTAGGAACCTCACAAGGATATGGAGCCAGTATGACTCATTACTAAATTACTCAGAGCCTTGATGATCATTCTTAGTATCATTCTCATTATATTTTATGTAAAGTAGCTGAACACATGTAAAGGAATATTTCTCTCTCTGAAATTACTTGCTTCCAGGCCTGGAAACAACATAAGGTGAAGGAACAGTACTTAGCTAAATTACATTATTATGAGCTTTATCAAACACCTATCAATATATCCAGAACTACATCTTCCACATTCAGTGACCTGTCTCTTGGTGCTTTGCCCTGGTTAGAGCTGTACAGAGTTTTCTGTAAAGTCCTTGCACAAAGACATTCTAGAGTGCATGTACAAAAAACAGTGAGGGAGCTAAATGCTGTCCCCCAGACCTGTTCAGTTTTACAGTACGGATGCCTTGAAAGAAGGTTTTGGGGAGAAGTTTTCCATGAATATAGATCAGATGCCATAAGTTTTGATACATAGGGGGGTAGAATCAAAGAATCATTGAATCATATTGTTCAGGTTGGAAGGGACCTCAAACATCCTCTAATTCCACCCCCCTGTGTCAGGGGCAGGAACATCTCTCTCTACTTAAAGCCCCATCCAACCTGTCCTTGAACATTCCCAGGGACAGGGAGTCCACAACTTCTCTGGGCAACCTGTGCCAGTGTCTCACCACCCTCACAGTAAAGAATTTCTGACATGTCATCTAAATTTACTGTCTGTCAGTTTGAAGCCATTGCCCCTTGTCCTGTCACTACAGACCCTTGTAGAGTCCCTCTGCATCTTGCAGATCCTTCAGGTACTGGAAAGTGCTGTAAGGTCTCTGCCGTAGGTGATCCACCATTTGTAAAACAAGGGGGAAGGAACAAAAGAAAGGACAATGTCTCCATGCTTTCCTGCTTCAAACTCTGTATTTCCCTTAGCAGAAAAACATGGAATGTCTGATGAACTTGGCCCCTCCTCAGCCAGCGGCTTCCTGCACTGGATTATGTGCATTAGCAATACCCAGGTAGCACTTGTCAGATGCCTAGGGTTTTTCTTTTCCTTCATTTTCAAATCACTTAAAATCAGAGGGTTGTTTGTGTCATGTTTTATTTTCTTTTTCCTTCTGGTCTCTTCTCCTTCTAGTCCGTGGCCACTGGTCAATCTATTAATTTGTGACTGTTTTTCTGATGAGGTAGCATGCAATGATAATTTGTTACTGTGAAACCTGTAATGAGTTTTAATTATGGCTCTTAATGCCATCCACTGTCATTTAAATCTCAATGGCTGTCACTTCCTCGTTCCCTTCCAGAGAAAATACAGCTCTTTCCCCCTTCAAACATCTGCATTAGTGCACAGTTTATGCTTGCCTCGGTGGGGCTAAGTGAGTCACAAAATGCCAGCTCCTCAAATTATTAGCTTCTCTGACTTAGGTCTATCAAGAAAGCCAACCTAATCTGTTACTTTTGCTGGACAGCCTGGACACAAGAGAAACATTGCAGACTCAAAGAGACGTGTCCTTGCAGTTACACTGGTGTGGGTTTGTTTGCTTATTTGAAGAAGCCCAGCCTTGTGACTCTTGCTGTATATTTTAGAAAGAAAAACAGGATCATCCAAGCAATTATTTCTGTGAGTACTTTCCTGAGCAGTGAGATGGTATGCTGCACTGAAGCTGTTGGAGTTCTTCCTTCTCATTTTAATAACATTCCATTTCTAGCAGTTTTTACCCTCTTGTGATCATGGAACATATGAGAGGGAGGGAGGCTTCTGGTCAGCTCCCAGTAACAATGCAGTAAATAATTGCAGTAACTCAGGTCGTGTGCTATGCCTGAAATGGAATACATTTGATTGTATTTTTTAAGAGCTGGGAGCACAGTGGCTGCAGTGCACAGGCCAGCCAGGTCTGGAGGTAAATACATGGTTTCTCTCACTAGGAAGCCTGATGGGAAGGTGTGAGGGCAGGCAGGAGAGCAGAGCTAGAAAGCCTCACAGTCTCATCCTGGAAGAAGCTCACCAGATGCCACAGGGCAGCAGAATTGGAGTTTGTGCAATTACAGCAGAAAGAAATATTGACAGTCTTCAACTTTCTATTAAGAGCCAGCACAGGAGAAAGCATTGTTGTGGAATGCTGACTTTTTCAGTGATTGCTATAATGTCATTTAGGACCATTGTAGTTTTGTGATGTTGATAACTCTTGGGAAGCAACTCTGGGACCTCTGCACTGGGAAATGTAAGTCTTCCAGCTTGAGCTCCCATGGCTTCTCTTAGCTTGTCACAATTTGTAAACCTGTACACAAACCAGACAGAGAAAGGAACAAACCCACAATGTCTGGCATGGCTGTATGTGGTTAGTCATCTCTGCTGCAAGAATGTCCCCAAAGGAAGAGCCAGAGGAAATTGTGCTAGCAGAGGATACTCCAATGTTTGCTTAGTGTTGTGTGCTGAAATCAGATAATATAATTCTCCATTTATTCTGTTCTTTTTTCCTAAAGCTTAAGCTGAAACCTAAAACATGATCTCCTTAGTAGCTCTGGCTAAACAGAAAAGCAGCCCAGCACATACCTAAGTGGAAGTTGAGATTTTCAGAGGAGCTAGAGGGGGCTGAGCACTCACTTCTGAGCAGGAGAGATTTGCAGTTGATTCCCAGTGTTTTACAGGTCTGATTCTCTATGCTTTCTCTCATGAGTTTATTCATGTTGCGTAGTGGAGATAATGTCTACACAAATTTTTAAAATATGTGGAAGTCTGTATGGTTCTTGGATTTTGTTTCCAGCTGTTTCTACATCTTGACAGATTTCCTCCTTCCTAAGTTCCTCTGCTATTGGCCAGCATCATCAGTCAGAGAGCAGTGTCAGGGCGGCAGTTTGTACAAGCAGCTGTCTGCTTCACATTTTTTATGGTCCTTATTACAGAAGAATGAGGCCTTTTTCTTCACTGAGCTATCAAAGACATGGTTGGGGAGGGGTGTGTTATGGAGCAAAGTGACAAAATCATTCTCCTTGTTTCAGAGCTTAAAAAGATGTTAAATATAGCAGGAGCTCATCAGGTTGTATTCTCATTGCCTTCCCAGTGCAGCCTCAGTGGTGCTTTCTGATGTTAAGTATTGCCTCCCACTTTCAATGGGTTATTTGTGCTTTGGTTTGATAGCAAGTATTTCTGCTTTTATTAACAGGAATGAGGAAGGAGTGATGCATTGTGAGAAACTCTTTTACTACACAGTGAGAAACTATTTTGCTGAGAAGCTAACTAAAAACTGAGGTGTCTTCTGGCTTTGACAGTATGCAGTCTGCTTTTACAGGGAAGTGAATGCTACCCGAAGGAGCTGACAGGGATATGAGTTGACTCTTCTGTAGCCAGCAATCTCTATACTTTCCTTCTTCAGCTGCATTTTCCCTGGCAGTAGAAAGCTGAGGGAATCTTCTGACAGCAATTCCTTCCTGCCAGCACAACAATGTATTTCCCTTCTGAGCTGCCCTGGCCTTGCCCACTTAGTACTCAAGCCAGGGAGGGAACTGATATGAAATGGGGTGAGACTCAAGGCCAGGTTCTGCCTCACCCAACATGGAAAGTTGATGGCTCTTCTCTACCAGCAAAACAGCATGTGAAAGGGTTAGCTCTTTCCTGAAATCCTGCTGATGTTGTGGGTCTGGCAGTGGGAAGGTCTTACAGTTTTAACTCTTTAATTTAGCAGGTTTTGACCCCTTGTGATTGTCTTACACTCTATACATAGAATTAACTGGAAAACTCAGTGTGGTACAAGTGAGGTGCCTGGTTTAGTAGCAGCAGGCTCATTTGAGAGGCTCAGGCATAAAGGAATGTGCCTAGCTCTGGAGGTGGTAGTGCTCAGGTGCTGGCTGTGGTGGGCTGGGGATGTAGAGCTGCATTTCCAGAGCCCATTCCTGGAGAGCCGCAATGATGGGAACACTCAGCACAGCTCACTCCTTAGGCTCAAGCAGTTCAGTCTTGCAGCAGGGTAAAGCTCTGTGTTTTCAAGGGGAGGAGGGGATAGTTAAATTGGCAGCTGGAAAAGATGCCATAGGTTAGCTCCTGTGATCTAAGATGCCCCAGCAGAGATTTCTACAACATCTGCTTTGCTTGTCTTAAGCATACCTACATATTCATGCACAGCTTTCTGATCTCTCAGGAGATGACTAGTGAGCTGTAAACCTCCTGCTTTAGCTGATGGGAGATGAAACATCTTTTCTCTGTTGTATTTTCACCTCCAAAGAGTTTTTGAGGCTTACAGGAAAAGACAGGTCTTTTAGAGGGTACCCCTCTCCTCACCTGTTTCCTGATAAATGCAAAGAGGAATAGGAAATTTCCAAAAATAAGTATGTACTAAGAACTGGTCTTTCTGGGAAATAATACATCTCTGTACGTCCCCCATGAGCTAATGCCACGTGAGGGAATGTGAGGGAGTGACGTACAGTCCTGGCAGGATGTGGGCAGCCTCATGGTGAAGAAAGGCTCCTGACACATTCAGCAAGGAGTGTGCAATGAGTTCCTCAGTGAATCCAGGCCCTTTTCTGTGATGCCAGCCAAATGAAAGGAAATATAATGATGGTATGTTAGAACAGCCAGAGAAGTGCATCCCGTGTGAATGCCAGGATACAGCGCAGCTCCTCAGACCTGCCAGGGAGGCTCCTGGAATTCATGGCCTAAAAGCTGCAGGTTGCAAAAAGCTTGAGTGTGATGTGTGCTGCACAACATGCTACAGAGCTCGTCTTGCTGAGCAGAAAAAAATGAAGGAAGCCCTTTAAAGGGATCAATGTGCAGCCCTTGTCTGGGGGGAAGATATTGTTCAAATTTTCTTGGTATTCTGAGTACACCAACAGTACTAGCATCTGGGCTATTATTCAGTTAAATCCATCTAAAAAATAAGTTGGATTTTTGATGTTGAAGATTGCACCTTTTTATTCCAGTCCCCAAGAGAAATCACTATAGTAAATGGCAAGACTTTCTCTTTGGTTACGTCCCAGAGTTGCTCTGCACCTGGAAAAAGAAAATTTTTTCCTCTTTTCTTCCTCTCCCTTCCTTATCTTCTAACAAGTGGCTTAAAATAATCATCTGCATTCAGCATCTCACTTTTTATTTGATCCCTGATTTCCATCCTACTGGTTGGGTTACTGTGGTGAGTTTAGCTGGTCCTTGACTTTCTTAAATTGCACCTTACCCCATTAAAGGATCTGCATTAAGATCCCAGAAAGTTGCCTGTAGGTTTGACACACATGCTGCTGAGAGGATTTTTATTCCTTTCTTTGTTCTCTGCCACCCTATTTCTCTAAGGAGAATCAATATGTTTTCAAGCCAGTGTTCAGCTCACTCGGCTCTGAAGCCTCCCAGGTGCAGCAATCATTCTGAGGTTTGGCATTTGTGTTCTGGCAAAAGGAAGCAGAGTGGTTTTTAAAAAGATTCTGAGCACTTGATAAAAAGGAAAGGGACAGTCTTCAGTTATAATGATCTGGCAGGATAGAAATTGGTGGTCTTCTCTTTTTCACTCCTCACTGCCACACAAACCAGCACACACTGCTTTACAGTAGCACCTAGACACTCCAACGTGCAGCAGATGCAGAGAAACAAACTTGTGCTTGAAAAGGTTGCATTTGGGGGGGTCCAAAAGTTGTGAACAGATATAAACAGATTGTTTGCTTAACTACATGATTTTCAGATTCCTTTCCATGGATTGAAAGGGCCAGGTTTTTTAAATTCATTTTTAGAGTAATCAAAGAGGTAATTTCATTTTGTTTTCCCTTTTTAAACATTTCAATAGATAGAGATATCAGTGGAGCATTTTTATAGAAGTTAGAGTGTTAAATGGAGATGTCAGTCAACTTTTTGCAACATTGTCATTCCTTTTTGATCAGTTTGTTCTCACTTATTGGGACTTGTTTGTGTTGCAATGCAGTGTGTGATGCACTTAGTGCTTGAACGGCTTTGCATTTTCATTTTAAAATGACTTTTCTTCCATAGGAGTCTCTTTAGAGAAAAGCAATTATAAGTGCTTGAATTGAAGTACTCATGACACGATTTTATATCAAACTTCTGGCCACCATTACGCAGGGCAAAGCATGTAGCAGCCAGGCAGGCAGGGCCAACCTCAGCTGCAACAACCACAGATGCTAAGCACCATGCACAGGCAGCACAAGCAGAGGAGCAAACCACTTCATCCAAGCCTGTCAGTGACATAGTGACAAGTCAGGAGTTTATGTCATCCTGCTTGTACAGAGAGTATGTGTTGCAGCTTTTCTTTGTCTCCATCAATGGCTGCATTTGGGGGTCATCTCAGTCTGCACCTGATCTTTCCCTGTGTTCTGCCTCTTCACTGCTGGAGGAGTGAGACTTTGAGACTATCAAGAGGATAGGCGGGTACTAAGAGAAGACACCCATGAGGGGAGAAAAAAGATATTTCTATCTTAAAGATGGGAACTGCTCAGTGCCCTAATGGAATGCCACTGCATACAGCCCATAAGTGCTGTCATGAGAGCCAGAGTGGGATCTGCACCACCACGCTCAGGCCTCCCCGACACCCTTTGCCCTGCAAGGAATTCACTCTGGGGGAGAGATTTGTAAAAACTGAGCACTCATCTAATCCCCAAATTCAGGTCTTGGTCTGCTTCCAGTTGAAACCAAAGACCTGACTTGCACTGGTTTCCATAGTGCTGGATGGAGGCCTGGAGAAGTCAACATTGCTGAGACTGCCCCACTTTGAAGCTACAACGGCAAATATAGAGGGAATGCAGAGGAGCAAGCACCCAGAGCTGTGTTTGCAAGGACTAATATTTAACACTGAGAACATAAATACTCCGTAAGTGTTTAACATAAATGATTGTGGTCATAAAGCTGGAATGACACAGGGGCTTCATGCATCTTCGAAATGTTTTGACATAAGAGCCTAAACGAGGATTTAATAAAGTTCTTGTGCACTAAAAAGTACTCATAATTTTTGCTTAATTTCTACATGTTTTCTCCCCCTTTAATTGTAGTTCAACAAAGCAGAGAGACCAATCTCAGATAAAAGTAAAAACACTAAGATTAACATGCACTGCTGTTTATTTTTAAGGGCAGTGGGTTAACATGAGCACTCTATTGTTGATGTCAGCATCACAAGCCAAAGATAAACACCACTTTTCTGCACTTACATCACATTTTCAAGGCATTATTCTTCATTAACAATTATTTTCTTCTACGATGGAAAAGAATGACTTTGTCATAAGCTTGTGGGCTACCAATCATAGCCATTTTGTGCCTTTTCTATAAAATATTTCTTTTTACCATGATCTTTGCTTTTAAGTGTAGGGTTTTTTGCAGTTTCTTTAAGTTCTGATTCCTTTTTACAATGAAACTATTTCTTTATTTTTACAAAATAATTTTATTTTTTAAGTGCATCCCTTTCTTACCACTACCTCTAGTAAGATACTAGAAACTTGACGTTCTTGCCATTCTGAATCTTACCTATGGGTAAGAGACAACAACGTATGTCTACAGAATTGTTCCCTGCTTCTGTGTTCCTTCTCTTGGTTAATTTATAGTTGGAGATTTTAGTTGTTTTATGAGTAAACTCCTGTAGTAATTTGCTTCAGAAAGACTGAGAGATCATACCTACCTAAGGAGTTACAAAGACACTAATCATTGTAATCTTTCCTCTTGTCAATCTTTCAGAGTGTTCCTTTAAGAAATTTATCAGCTGTGTTCAGGTACTTGTGTCCTCCCATAAAAATTTCAGTATGTAATTAATGAATAGCACACTTTTCTAAAAGAAATTGAAAGGTTTCAAAGCCATAGGGAAACATATTTTCTTTTTGTTTGCAAGGTCTTTCTGCAGACCACCAAGAAGCACATCCTACAGCTGACAGATGTTACATGCTTCTGATGCTCTTGTGTAGGAAGCCAGTCAATAAAAAGCTGTGCTATGTGAAATACCATAGACAGCTTGTAATTTAAAATATTTTCTTGCTGTCAACTTTTTTTGACCTGTCCCTTGCTTATCTGTGTTAAAATTATATCTCTTGCATCTTACTCATCTGGAGTGGCACATGCAGGTTATAGCCAATATCCTTCCTCTATTACTCCTATTGTTCTTCAGATGAGGATGAGTCACAAAAAAAGTTTAATTTTTTCATGCTTAGAAGTTAATTTAGTTAATAGAACTTGCTGAGACAAAAATCCCATTGCACAGACCCAAACTGATTCTCAGTTACTGTTTTCCTATGTGGAAACTCAGAAATATTTTTTTTTCCGGTTCAGAACACAAAGAAAAATCAGTTATCTTGGAATCCCTCTGAAACATTTTCCTTTCTTCTTGTGGCTCTAATTCACAGAAGAACCTACTCAAAAGTGCTGCAGCGGTTTAAAAAAGAACTAGAAATGAGATGACATGATTTAAAGTGCTAACTGCATTTCACCAGCTCTGCTTGCGTGCCACATTATAGTCACCAACGTTCAAGAAATAATTTCAAGAACTTATTTTGGACAATTAGGAAAACTTATCATGTAATTGCAAAACAAAGGAAACCAAGTTATTAGAAGAGATTATTTAATCTGTAGTAATCGTCATCCTTTAAGTATCATCTAGTATGTTCTTCTGGGTACAAATAGGGTGACAGCAAAAAAAGCTAAGATCAGCTGACTGCTGTATCCCACTAAAATAACCAAACCTGAATGATTCCTGCTTAGTGGGATAAGAGGTATTAAGAAGACCAGCATATAGGCCAAAAATAATTTCCTTTGGCTACTTCTGAAATATTTAGCCATGCATCTTGTAATTTTGTGAATGCCACATAGGAAATAAAAACATTAGAAGTCAACTTGCTGTTATTAAGCGTGCTAAAGTATATGCTGTTATACAATCTGTTTTATATACTCCTGTAACCATCTTTCAACATGCAAATCCTGCATTTGCATGAATATACACATCTTGCAGATTAGTATATAAAAAGAAGCTATTGTGATGCTCTAGTCAACCCTCCAGCCGGAAATGCTTGTTTGCATTGAGTGTTTGTACTTGTCAGTCTATTTGTATGTCCATATCTCCACCCATCTCTCAGTTGTTAAATTTTCTGAGCAAAAGTTCATGCTTCCTTGAATTTTTCTATCCACCCACTTAACTTTGAACATCTCCCTCTCCCTGGGAAAAACTGAACTGAATTCTTTGATCTTCCAAATTCTTCTTGTAGGACAGCAGACATCCGATTTGACCCATACATGTCTGCATTTGCATGAGAATAACTTTCCTTCTTCCTACGTATATTTGGAAAGAAAAACAGAGGAGTGACTTAGCAATGTTCTCCTATTGTACAGATGCAATAGTGGCAAAAGTTCAAAATATATTTGATTGTAACTTCTATAAGTTGATACCTGAAACAATCTCAAGATTTCTGTGTCCAAGTCAAAAGTACTTCCTACTTAGAAAACTTACATTGTTAGTCAGTACTGCTTTGTGTCTTTTCATTTGTGTTTTCATGAAAGGTAAGAGAAAGATGTTTCAACCTAAAGCAGGCTGGGACAGTAGGCATCAAAACAAACTAAAGGGAATACTTGCCTCGCTTAGGCTTATTGAGAAATCTGATATAGTAGGTGTATGTTCTAAACTAACCAGATTACCATATAATTAAATTGAGTAGCTCATCTTCAGCAGCAATCTTGCATTTATAATGAGAAAAGCTTAAACTTGAAGCAAAGTCATACTGCTTTTCTCTGGCTTAATTTGCAGTTATCCAAATAGCAATACCACAGATAATGAATTCTGAGTTAATCAAATTGTTGTACCGATGAGCTTGGTAGTTCATCTTCAGTTTCAAGTTCATAAGATCATTTATGGTCAGCTGCTTAAAAAGGAAAGTCTTCTCTTCATCAAAATTGTAGTCTAGGTACTTTTTGTGATTTGTGTCAAGGATGAGGTTTGGAGGAGAGAAACTCACAGAAGTTAAAAGTGGAATGATAAAGCTTATTCTAAGAGAAAAAATGACCCATCAAAAGGAGCCTGTGGGCTTTCTGATGCCTTCAGAGAAATAAACTTTTTGCTATAGTGAAATATAATTTTACTGTTATTCTTTCCAGACTAAATATGCCAGTTGTTTCATCAACCAGTTAAAAAAGGTTACGTGATCACACATGCTCTGAATTTTTGTGGAATGCATAAACCATGACATAAAATCATCTGTTTAACTGCAAAGGGAGTAAAAGTCATCATGGATATACCTTTAAATGTTTGTGCAAAATTCTAGATGGTCTTCACAGAACATTAGAACATTTTCTTTTCACCTGCAGTGTAGGAACCTGTTGAGTAGAAGTGAGAATTTTTCTGTTCCTGATTCATTCCTCTAAGTACTTTGAGTTTAAATATCTGCTTCCCATGAAGGTGTCTACATGCTTTGAAGGATTTAGTGAAATATTCCTAGCCAGTATGAAACTTTGTTATGTAATGTGAAGGAGACCAAAATCAGGTTGATTCACAGATTTGGTCCAAGTAGGAAAGCTTTCCTCTGCTGTGGTGGACACAGGACTGACCCCAGCAGGACTGATGTCCTCAGCAAAGGACAGCACTTGCAAGGTGCACAGACTAGCAGAAAGTACTGGGTGCCACACCAGGAATGCAGTGCCACATGTGGCATGGAACAGGAAAGGTTGGGCTTTGCAATCGGCTTTTCTGGTGCCTGAACAAGAGCTTGTACCCACAGCATTCACTGGGATGGGGAAGGGGCGGAGAAAATTGACCTGGGTGATGGATCTGTGGACTGCTGGTGTGTACACTCATGTGCTGGAACCATGTGAGTGTTAACACATGGTCACCCTATCAAAGGTCTGTATATGAAACTCAGCTGCTGGAGTGACAGAAGATTTTGTGCTGTTAGCGCACACTTCATTAAAATACCAGCTGAAATCCAACTCTGAAATCCCACAGTTTGTGTTAGTTGATAAAACTCAATTGCCTCCAATTACTGTTAGTATGGCTTTAAAATAATATTTTGTTGTAGTAAAGGTCCCCTTGTGATGAGGAATAGCTGGCGTTCACAACTTGAAATTTGGGAAAGAGTGTAAATACACAGTGGGGTAGGGAATATGATCAAGACTGCTTTTACCACTGTACTCTACATCTTCCAGCAGCAGTGCTGTACAAAACCAAATCAGGGATGCAGTACTGAACAATGGAAAGGTTAAATGTTTTTGCCTCCAGTATTTAAATGAACTTGTAATGACATAAAGCAAACCGTTGCAAGTCCTGCTTGAATCCAAGAGGCAGTTTCATGATCTGGAGAGGAGAACCTGTCACTGCATTACATCATTTGAGTAGTTCTTAATCCTGCAAAGTACTTGCATGAAGATAAGCTTTTTCTCACTTTAATCCTCAGGTCTCATTCATATAATCGACATTCGGCTCCTGTTCAGGAGTTTTGTGGGAGCAGGACCTTGCTAGCTGTACTGAAACCTCTGCTACTGGACATTCCTCCTTTGCCTGTGTGCAGATATGCTCTCAGCTAAAATGAGCTCACTGCCTCAAAGCACATGGTGGAGATGGGCACAGTTTGTCAGGGTTTTTTTACCAGAGCAGCTTGGCTATTCAGCAGGCAACCTTGTGCATGGGGTTGACCTTTAAACAGGGGTATATAACCTTGTTGCCCTTAGGTTTCTAGAGGAGCAAAAGTATGTCAGCTCTTCTGTGTAGAATGTATGGTCTTGATTTTATTCTAAGAAAGAAAGAGGAAACGTGATCAGGTTCTTCAAATTTGTATTTCTAAGCTACATAGTAATATTGTTACAATTATTCATATAAGGTGTTCACAAAAAATGACATCAATACATTTGTATATTGCTTTAGCTACAGGCTTCCATTCATGACAAGCCATTTTAAAAACATCATTGGATATCCTATGAAAGTTTAATAAGACTCCATATTGACACAGTAGGAAATCCTTCAGAAGATTTTCTTAGATCAAAACTCTTAGGGCTTCTTGCTGAGAAGTATAAGTGACCCCTACAGTTCTAGCTGATCTCCACTAGTTGTGGATGCAATTGCAGAGAAAAAATGGAAAAAACCAAGGATGGAGAGAAGGAGGCACTAGGTGAATGCTCAGGCATTAATCATTGAATTTTTATTCTGTTGATTCTGGTCAGAGCTCTAGACTTGAGCCGGGCCAGGACTGCATGCCAGAGCATGAAAGTGCCAGCAACCATCAGAATTATTTGCTCCTAAATAATGGCTCTATTGTGGAGCCTGCTGGATTCAGAAAGAGTGCTGTAATGCTTTTTGCCTTTTGGGCTTCCACAAGACACTTTCTCTTGGGCCACAGTGCCTGGGTAAGGTGATGAGCCTGAGGACAGGTCCCATAAAATACAACAGGCTGTGTCAGGCACCAGTGTGCTACCTAGGAGGAGGTGCTGAGGTGTATGATGCCTTTATGCCCCTCAGTTTCCTGAGGGCCACTTGGAATTTTGTGTTCTCCTTGTTTCAATAGCACTCAATTCAAATGGCACAGGTAGTGGGTTCCTGTCTCGCTCACCCCACCAAACACCAGCAGAAGTCCTTCAACTGTTTGCAAAAACTAGAATTTTGCTTTCTGCTTGTAGGGCAGCCATGGAAACCAGGTTGATGTATATTTTTGTCTGATTTAATTCAGAGATCTGAATTATGGGCATGAATAAGAAGGGTGAGTACTGTGCATCAGATACATGGGAAGTGTTGAATTATCACAGGTGCTCATGAGTTTGTTAGAAATGTCTTCCAGCCACTGGGATTTTCTGATTCTGTTGAGCTGGAAATATTACAGACACAGTCTTTGTTGCAGTATCTGAACGTTTCCCCCTGCTGAAACCAGACGTGCACAGCAACAAGAAACAAAAGGAACTTTTCACACCTCAAAATAGATTTAATATGGGTTCAGTCAGAGTTTGGGGCAAAGGTTTGTGATCTTTCTCATTTTAATCAAAGGAGTTGGCTTATGCCCTCAAAACTTTCATTGTCAGA
Source organism: Hippolais icterina (assembly GCA_013400075.1). NCBI lineage: Eukaryota > Metazoa > Chordata > Aves > Passeriformes > Sylviidae > Hippolais > Hippolais icterina. The sequence continues at coordinate 94,435 of VWYN01003367.1, read as the reverse complement.
GTAAGATCAGCAGAATTCACTTGCAGGTCCATTAAGCAAACAAAACCACATTCCCTGCTGTCACTTTAGTTCATGCTTTGGCAATTTTTAGAAACTCTTTTTTAAAAATAAGTTTCTCTAGGTTGCAGAACCATTATTACCGCAGCCTCAGTGGTTAGACGTGTTTATATAAACACAAAACAAAACATAGTGAAGTTCATACATATATCTTTTGCAACCACAATCCCTATTCTGAAACAAAATAAAACAAAAAGACATAAAACTGCGTTTTGATATTCTTTAAATCACTATTGAAACCCTTCCAGAATGTGAAAGTTATTCTGGCATCTCGCTGAAGGTTAACTTCAGCATTCTGGAAGGATTTCAATAGTAATGAAAAGGACAATAAAGAGACTAAAGCTATTTCAGAAGCATTCCTGAAGGATAATGCTGGCATGCTAGAGAGATTTCAGCAGTAGGCTAGAGGGCAGCAAAATTATTTCTAAAGTATTCCTGAAGGAGAACTTTAATAATCTAGTAGTATTTAAAATAGTTCTGCTGTGGTGGTAAAACTATATAGCAAATGTCCCTGACAGGTAATTTCATTCTTTGAAATAACAAGTCGAAGCCTCAAATGCATGAAACCTGCTGCTTGGAAACTGTGTCTGTAAGAAACAGAGAGGCAAAGCACTTGCTCTGGAGGCTGGTTAAGTGTCACTGACAGAAGTCACAGATGTGGAAAGTGACATCCAGCCTTCTCCTTTCTGAAAAGATGGGTGTGTAGTTTAGGGTCACCTCCACTGCCTCCCTGTGGGTCAGTGAACATTCTGCTCAGGTGTCAGGTTCTCATTCCCATTCTGCCTAAAGATCTACAAATCTGGAACCTTCATGGTCTCAAAAGAAAGTGAGTGGGAGATCTCACCCAGTGGATTTTTCTGAAGGATGCTACCTTTTGACCCAGCTGGCAGTACCACAAGAGCAGGTTTTCTTATAATGCCTCACTTCTAAGTCCAGCTGACTCAGAGAAACACACAGACATGTGAAAATTAAACTCAGACACAATTTAGCCAACCAAATATGCAACTCAGCGTTAAATTTGTTTCGGTTGGAACAAATTTTAGCTAGCTATTCTAGGTCCTTCTATATTGTATCCTAGCTGGTATGCTGGATTAAGGTACAGTATATGTTAGAGGTAACCATGAGCCAGTTGATGAGGAGCAATTAACTTGTGCCCCCATCTTTCCCACCATTCCCTTTGTTCTCTTTTGAGAGAAGTAAAGGCATAAAGCATTTTATGCCCTGTCTGTACAAGGAGTGGTCTCATCCACAGACAGGGCATGACTTGGAATGGGGAGATTATTTTTGATTCTTTCCCAAGAACAACAGACACACTTGAAAAACAGTGACAAATTTCTCTCATACTTGGAAAAAATATTTTTATTTTTACTATCCTCACCTGATTTATGTGCCTGTGCCACCATGGTGCCAATAACATTGTCACAGGCTTTAGCACATGCTGCTGTTTTCCAGAGATGACCAACTTCATCTAATCTGTTCCCTTTATGAGATTATATTGAATTCCTTCATTTGAAACAGCCTTCCCAAAACAAAAAATGACTACACACTGTAGGTGATTTTTTGCTCTAAGCTCATCCATGTGGGCGTATGCAGAAAACAGAAATTAACACAAGTTTGTTGAAATAGAATCCTATGAACTTACTGAGAGCCAAATTATGATTTCACAAATGTATATTTGGTAAAGATCTGGGTGCTTTTGCAGCTGGCATATGATTTTGCAAAAAGTGTATTCAGAGTCTGGAGCAGAAGGTGCTGGTAAAGATAGAAAGTATCCCAGGGGAAACCTCAGACATGCCCTCCATGAATGTTTAAAGGGAGTATAGTCAAGACTGTTTTTAACCAAGCTTCTGAGAAAATCTATAGAGACCAGGGGTTGTTCACAAGAACTGTATGATGAATCATTCTGATGGATTAATATTCTCCAAGAAAAACCATAATCTCTTTGGCAACTGGAGGGTGGAGATAGGAAATAGTCATCTGACTCATTTGTTTAACATGAAATACTCTCCTGGATCTTGCAGTAACAGCTATCAAATATGGAGTTGCTGCCAGTGTAAAATGTGTGAGTTTGTAAATATTCCCCAGAAATTCTCTTTCACTCTAAAGACAATATCTTAAAACTTCCAGGTTACCACTTATGCTTTACTTCTCTACTACATGATCTGAAGTGTGCTGTACTCTTCAAAGGTGCAGTGGTTTACATTGCTACTGCTGGCCACAGGAGGCCTTTCTTTTTTCTTTTTCTTATAAAGATTATTGCTGTCCACTGGAGTTTCTTCCAGTGGCTTTTCACACTTACCAAGTAGCTGTTCCCAGGTTCTGATAAAGTCATCATTTGCATAGCCTGACAAGGAAAGATTAGATTTATCAGCATTTTCTGTAAGCGGATGTCCTTCAAGGACAGCCCCCAGAAAGCAGAGGTGAATGCAGCAAAGGGAGCGGCATTAATCATCTTCACCATCAGAAATAAGGAAGAATAAATAAATAAACAGCATCATGATCAGGTATCAGGGGGTTACTTCAGGTGGCACAGACATTAAATGCAATCCCAAGGATGTCAGGACCAATGCCACGGATATTTCCGTCCTGGCGGCTCTGTGAGCGGCAAGGGAGAGCTTTGCTGGAGGCAATATAATAATGTTATCAATAATAACAGGGTGTATATTGTGGCAGCACAGCCAGCTGGTCCTGGGGTGAACCTTGCTCTAACTACAAGTGTTAGGGCTTCTATGTTTTGGTTTGGAGCTATTGATTGGGAATGCTGACACAGGGATATCTGTGGGTTGTCTCTCTCGTCCTCTGGGTGGTTCATAAGGAGTAGAAGTGCTGGCATCAATAATAGAAGGAATATCATCGGGGGACTTGATGAGGGGTATTACAAGTTAAGTAATTACTAGAAAAAAAGGTGGTGCCTCCCACTAAGGAGGATGAGGTGCTGTCTCATGATTAGCTGATGATGCCTGGAGTCAACAAACTGGCACCCCAAAAAACAACGAGATTATCAGAGCCAAGTTCCCCACAAAATTCTGCCACTTCTGCCCCAGGTTAGCAGGGATGCTGTTGTTTTTTGGGTCTGGAAAACACCTGTGTGACTCTGGCAAAGATCTTTCTGGGCACTGAGATTTAGCAATTTCAGTACTTGGAATTTGTAGCTGTTGCTTCCCAAACAAAAAAAAGAAATTCACAAAAATTTTTCAAAAACTTGTTCAAGTGTGTAACTTTGCACACCAGAGTAGCTTCAATTTAATAGTATTGAAATTGTGATTGCACACATATTGCCAGAAACATCCTGCAAAACATTATAGAGACTGAAAATTATGATTTTTTAAATACTTGGAAGAGTGAATATCTTTCAAGTGAAACCATCCTTTTCTAATTATTGATGAAAGGCTTTTTAATCATGTTAGACAAAATCCTTATCAAGATATTCAGTTCACTGAAATCCTGAAATGGAAAATCAGCCTCTAATTTTAAAATTATGAGAAATAGAGAAATTATCCAAAATTCAAAATGGAAGTAAATTTCTGTCCTTACATAGGAAAAGAACTTCAAATTAACAAAGTTATCAGTTAAATAGTTCCCAATTTTGTCTTTATTCTGATACGTAAAATAATTTAACTGCTTTTTCAATGACATTTTATGTATTTAACACTATGAAAGCATCCTGAAGGTTTTCTGGTACAGCTTGCTACTAGTATCTCTTTGTTCTTTTTAACATTTTGTTTAAAGAGTCAGAATTTTAAAAAGCAATTGACTTTCTAAAAAGCTAATTTGATTTATTTATGTTATTTTTATTTATTAATCAATTTGCTTCTGGGTTGAGTTTCTTAAGTGCTAAGCTTCATGATGGAAATGCTGACACAACTTTAAGTATAGGGGCAAACGCTACTCTAATAATTCAGCTGAATAAATACCAGACAGCATTTAGTTATTTTCCCAGGAACTGAATAAACAGCCACTTCCTTTATAGTGTCTCTTTGTAAAGTAAAAGTTCTCCAGCCTGCTAATCATCACTATGAAATTTTTTATTAAAAAAACCTCCAACCTTTCTTTTGTTTACTCTGCTAGATCTTTGTGGTTCCATATTAGTCATGTTAAAAAACTCCCCCACCCACCCACAAAAAATTACACTGAGTTGGCATTGAGCCACAATTTTGTCCTATTTCAAAAAGCAATGGTTTTGACTTCTGTCACTTTTATGGGTGAGAAAAGGAGCGTGACCTTAGCTGAATAATTCAGGTGCTGATCCATGTTTCAAATGTTCAGAACTATTCTTGAATAAATTAATACTGCACCATGTGGTTTAATGAGTTAAAATTCTTCACAGCAGATGATAACCTGCTCCTAATGTAGCTCTCTGTATGGTTTCATCTGACATAACAACCTATTGCAATGCTGCAGGTGTCACATACTGTCACAACAGGGCTGGGTTCATAGGAATGGCTTTACTCTGCAAGTCCCTATAATGCTAGAGAAGGGTAAAAATTAATTTTGCACTGAAAAAATAAGAACAGTTTGAGTTTGGGGATTTTGGGGGAGGGACGCTTTTTTTGTTTGATTTTTGCAGGATGGAAGGGAGATGTTTTTCCTGAAAGTTCTGCAAGTGAAAGGACAATTTCTCATGGAAAATTTTAACTCTGAGTTGTTTAGAAGAGCTAATAAACCCTGGACATATCCTTACCCAAGGATTACTGACAGGTGCTTTTAACTCAATTCTGCCTAGAAAGAGAGAGAATGGTTGAGAAAAAGAAAACCAGTCTTGAAAATCTTCACTGATGCAAAGTTTGAACTTCAAACAGTGGGATTTGCCCAAGCTGCATAAACTGCAGTGCAGCAGGCAAGCCCCCTACCAGTGCCTCTGGATTGCCCTGTCAGCAGCTGAGAGAGGCAGGCTCTGTGTGGAGCCAAACCTGCCCCAAAACCGTGGTGTAAGAGCAGGCTGGGTCCCTTGGCGATGGGAATATCCATCAGGCTCTGCCGTGTGCCACGGCTCACAAAACTTGAATTATTCAGATCACACAGCTCCTATTTTGCATGCCAGGCCTTCCCTGTTTCCATTTCACTAATAGCTACCCCACTGGGCGGGTGGCTCCTGAGTTTATACATCCTTAATCTGCACTAATTACTGGCTTTTAAGTAACTAAGAGTTTTTATGACATCTTCATTAGGGTAATAGTAAGTGGGTGGATACGGGTGTCAATCAGATGAAATGGTAGATGAATTGCATGTGGTATTTTGGTTAATTTGTCCTGTTAATTTCCTGGTGATGTTTGCAGCTGTTGAAGACAGCCTCCTTTGTGGGAATGAAACCAGCTGGGTGTCTGATCCCTTCCCATTGTGGGTGCTTGCAGTTTAACTAGCACTTTCAGCTTGTTTCCAAAGAGTTTTGATCTGATTAGGTCAACTCTGAGTTACAATAAGGGGGAATAATGCCAAGCAGTCAAGTTCTGGTTTGGTGTGCTTCCAGTAGCTTTTTTAAAGTGGTTTTAATGACCAGCTTGGAAACTTGAAATAATAGAAGAAAAAATGTAAACAGTTGAAAATGGGGCAAAAGATAGGCCACTCTGATCCTGAGCATTATGTACTTTTCTTCTTTCCTCTCCTGATGACAACTCTATGAAGTAAGAAAGGGGGCAGCCCTTGGGAAAGGCTGGGGTGGGCTGGTCAGGGCTCTGACAGCCTCCTGCAAAAGGAGTTTGTGAAAGCCCTGTAGCAAGAGGAGAAGAGGAGGAATCATCTCTGGGAATGGGCATGAATTCAAGATAAAAATAGTGAACTGGAAGAATTTATTTATTCAGCTGAGCAATGGTAACATTAGTTGAAGGCTGAGTTCTGTGGAGCAGCCCGTGTCACATAAGGAGCATTGCCCAGATGACAGAGCAAAGGCATTAGGAAACACTGACTTGGTTTGGAGGTTTTGTTTGATTTGAAGTGTGTATTTTATTGCCATGGATATTCATGCAAGCACTCTCCTAAAACAAGTGGAAAAAGTATGAACTTAAACACTTGCTGAAGCCAGCAGGACTGTTGCTGTCTAAAAGCAGTAACAAAAAGCACCATATCCAGATTATGACATTCTGTACCCCCGTCCCTGTGTCTCCGCCCTCCTGGGAAGCCTCCAGGATGCAGACTGTAGGACCAGGAGTGTGTGTACCTCTGCTTGCCTGTGGAGACTCAGACTGGTAAAATTCCCAGCTCCAATGCCTCTGACAACCAACCTTTAGACACCTAAGACTGATGGGATGAAGAGTCAGGAGTAAATCCTACTAGCAAAAACTGATCTGGTTTTGTTTTAAATTGTACATGTGTTACTGAAGTTTACTGTCATGCTCACATCAATGTTGGCCATGGTTTGTACTGCTAACAGACCTGGTTGTGTCTGCAAGTTAAGTAAATAGAGCACACAGGTAATTAATTGTGATTCTTCTCCACTTTCCTATGATGTAGAGATCATAGAAGACTTGTTGATAATGCTGAGAGAACTCTAAGAAGAGTGTCTTAGCATGTTTTATTGCAATGTCAGTAATTTTATAAACTCTATTTTTATGGACTGTGTTTTAATGCTATATTTCTCTCAGGAGTGTGCCATTTTGATTGCTCTTGACAAGAAATCTCATGATGCCACCAGATAAGCCTTTTCTGATTAAAATGGAAAATTTTGGTTTGAAAACTTTAAACAGATTGGGTTCTGACGTTATTTTTTGTCTTTCTTTTTAACACTGCATGAAGGGAATGGGGAAAGGCTTCTCCAAATTATTCTCCAAATAATTTAACCTGTAACAGATACCATTTTTATAACTGTTTCAACTTTCAAAACCTGACAACAGAAGAATTTAAGTTTATTTTCTTTTTTGTTGTTGTTGTTCACACTAACTCTTTAAATGTTAAGGTAGTTTTGACAAACTAAAGGAATTCAAGAGAGAGAGGAAAAAAAAGAGAAATAGAAATTGGGTGTGCAGGGCAAGAAGAGGCCCGGGCCTGCTTTTATTCTTTCAAGTAAACAAAAGCAAATGTCCAGGAATAATTTCCAGATATTAGGAGGAAAAAAAGAGAAGGTGAAGATCCCTTGGGAAAATGTGGGATTTTAAAATTGTTGAGACATTGGATATTTACCTTCTAGAAGGATATGTTACAGGCACATAGCGTAAGTGTTCATTCTTAGCTGTCTAGGGCATTAATATTTCTTGAACATACCAAGAGATGTTTGCTGGAAAGTGGAAATGCAAGAAATTCCTGCAAACTCATGGCTAGGATTGTTTTACCCTTGGCCCAAGTGGCTGAGACATCCCATCAAATTCATTAAGTGAAAACCCTTTAATCTGAGGATTCAGAAGCAGCTACCAAGTACTGCATCCAATTCTAGAAAGGCAACATCCAAATCTCTAAAGGCACAGGCCAGGGAGCCAAATTACCTAAAGGCTGTCCTTGACTTGGAGCAGGGCTGTGAGCCCAGCTCCCCATGCCTTGGAGATTCCAAGTGCTCCAGTACAGCGTGGCATCTCCTTAGAGTGCCCAGCAGCTTTCAAAACAAAGGCAGGAGACATCTTTGTGCTCTGCAAACTAAATGAGGAAATTTAGGTAGGCCAAAGGTAATTTTCCAAACCATTTTTGAGGCGAAAAGCTCCTCTACTCATTTTTTATTTAAACATAATCACTTTAAGGCAGAGGTGAGAAAGCCCAGGGTGTGAGCATGATTCCATTCCAGCTTTCTATTGCAGTCGCCTCCACACTCTGGTTACAGCTTTGATATTATAATGGTGTTATTTCTTGTAACGTGGGGCTACTATGGGACCCATTACTCATAAACCTTACCCTTGGAAAATGTAAAAGTCAACATCAACCATCACTAATAATGTATTTCACCTACTGTTATTGTAAGTATGTGAACACAGTCAGAATCTGCCCTGTGGCCGCTGTTGTTGTCCCTTGGAAATATCCTTTTGCACAGTCTCTTCCTCTCCTAAGCACAGCCTCCATTGAACATATTTATATCACATTTTCAAATATTTTTCTGCTTATAAAATGAAGCAAATAGTCTAGTGGTTTGGTATGACGGGTTTTTTTCCTTAGGAGGAAATAAAATTCTGGCATGGACCCGAGGGGAAATACCCTGTCTACATTTTATCTCAGCCCACCCCACTACTCCTTCTCACAAATTTCAAAAAATTCCTTGTATTTCAAAGTGCAAGGGTCTTAAATGGAGCATGTTCTTTTCAGAGATTTTTTATATTTAACAGATTAGCAGGAAAGGAAAGTAGTCTCAATATCAGTGGTTTTTGTGACATGTAGCTTGTCAGTTCTAGAAAAACTCAACTCTTCCCTCATCACCAAGGTTGTCTGACTCAACTGCAGATGATTCCTTTCCTTCTTCCCCACCTGCATACCAGCTCATTAAACCAATTTCAGCATTACACTAAATGATCAGGTAACTCAGCAGTGAGAGCCCTTGTGCTTCTTTATTGTTTATTGACTTTCAAAGAGATTTAAGGGAAAAATAAAAGTATACTGTGTTATACCTTTGAGACTATCCAGAAGTAGAGTCTGAAAGGCCCCCAAACAAAAACCCCAAACTTGTCCAGCCCTCTTAGCAGAAGTTCTCAAAATGTGGATGTGCATCACCTGCAGGTTTTGTCTATGCTTGTAAGCCCAGGAGTGATAAAGCAGCTAGGATTCACTTATGGCAAAGAGAGAGACAGAAGTCTAGATCTAGCCACCATTAACATGGTCGTGGGGAGACAAAATCCAGGGATCTTGGTGTCCTGTCGCCTGTGCTCACCTTATATTTTCTTTTAGCTACTGCAATAACCACCGTGGCTAGGGTTGACTAAACGTTTTCACCATGCTATTAATGTGATTAAGTATCACAAGAAGTCATCAGCCAGTGAGTTTCCTCACTAAATTCAATGAATATGAAAATATTCTTCACTTCCAGCTGCATCACAGCAAGAGAAAAATACATCTTTCAATCACACGTCCCTTTGTTACAGGTCGTTTAACTTTGGTTTCCTATGTATAGCCATATATTTTTAAATCTTCTAGATTGAAATAGTTGTGGGTAGATTGATTGTGAACTGATTTATGATCCGTATTGCACCAGAGAAGTAATTTTATGCATATAACTTCTTTTACAATTACCTCCACAATGATTTCAAAGGATTTCACTTCTTGTGGGAGGCCGTCAATAAGTGGCACTTGCATATTCATCCATTTCAATCTGAGATTTTTAAAGACCTAAGGGAATAGAACAGAGCCACTGGAAATTAATATTTTCAGCAAGTTTCCTTTTTCAATTTTTTTAGGGATAACTGTGCTTCAGTGAAAGCTTTTTTAAAATGAAAGTATTCCTAAATTCACAAATGCTGAAAGCAAGATATTTCCACCAAAATGTAGCAATTCTTTTCAGTATCCTTTGTAATTCAGTTGGATGTAAATCTTCCATCTGGGCTTCTGTAGGTATTTCTTTTCTATTAAATATGCACTATTCCCAAGTGAATGAAACTACTCAGAAATTAGTTTGTCCTTTGACTACAAGATCAGCTTTCCCAATTTCTTGGATTATTTAACAGAGCTGTGCTTTTAAAATTGCCACCTTAAAGCTCTTACTCCTGCGGCAAAAGAGTACTTGAGAGTTGGTTCCCCACCATCTTCATTTCTCTCCTTTGCCCTCAAAGGGCCAAATTCTGGTCTTGTTCCTGGGCCAGATGTTAACACCCGGTGCCTGCTGCTAGGCTGGCAGATTGGTATCACCAAGCTGCAGGGAAACAAGTGGATTTGCAGCAAGTTGTGGTAGGACATAAATGTCCTGGGACCGTCACACAAGGGATGTCTGTGCTGCGCGGTCACATCGAGCTCTCCAAAGGGTTTGGTACATCACCACCTGGAGGTACTTGCTCAGGTGTCACTAGCAGTGCAATTATCTCATTGGTTTTCAGCAATTATCTCATTTGTTTTAACATGAAAATAATGCTGTCGTGGAGAAGTCATGGTACCCACTCCCTTACACCAACAACAATACCCCAGCCCTTGGGGATACCCACTTGATGTAGAGAAAGACTCTGGGGTGCGGGGACACACCTTTGCTCAAATATGCACTGCACACCACCACAGTTTTGCAGTCTCAAGCTGTCTGTAAACACCAGAGCAAGCTCTAAAAAAAAAATACACTTCCAAAATTCCTTTTTAATTTGTAATAAATCCATTTTGGAATTTACAAAGGCCAGTGCCAGATGGCCTGGAGCATGTTCTCATTCATATTTCAAAACAGAAAAACCTTTCTCAGAATCTGCAAGCTATGACTTTTTCATGGAGATGATTTCTGTTGAGCAAGGCAAACTCAGGTTAATTAGGCCAAATAAGCTGATGCAGTCAAAGGCAGAGACGCAGAGGTTGCAAGACTGAAATCCATCAAGGCCCAGTGTCAACAGATGCCCTCTTAACTTGTTTGTTATTTGCTAGGGGGGTGGCCACATATTTCTATAGGAATAAATTGTGCTTTTTTGTTACAATAAATGCAGCCATGTAAAAAGTCTTCATCCGGTAGAGTTACAAGGTGCAGCCCAGCACAACTGCACATTATGAAGACTACAAGGAACCTGCCCTAAGGTGATGAAGATACTGGAGATTTCCATTTCAGTGGTATAGACCTCTGTAAAAATGTCCTTGACACTGTGGAAAAGAGCATTTGGTTTAGAGGGAACTAGAAGGAAGGTCCAGAACAAAGAATCCCCAAGGTCTTTTTCCAGCTATCCATATGTTTATACTTTTGTGATCGGGAATCTGAGAGTCAGGGAGAGCTGGACACTAAACTGGGAAGAAACACTTCAGGAGGTGAAGCAGAGCAATATGATGTACCAGAAGGTGGGGCTGAGGTTGAGACATCAACCATCTGAGAGAAAGTGGTTAACACTGGTAACCAGCACTTGTATGGGCATGTCCAAACTGTGGGTTTAGTTGTGTCCCCCACAGGGCCAGGAGATCTCTCTGATGGTGATCAAATCCCTGGAGTAGCAGTGGGTGTCACAGCACAGTCCAGCTGGGACCCCCATGGGCTGGTCTGCAGAGACATCTCTCATGAGCTGAGAATCGTTGATCATCTCTTCCAAGGTAATTAAGCAGGTCAAGGATCCATTTCCAAAATGTTTTTCCAGTACTTACTCCTTTTCCAAAGGATTAAAACCTCCTTTTTCTTTGCTTTCATCATGACTTTCTTTCTGAACTTCTACTCCATTCAGATAGACACTCCCCTTATGAAATTGCTGAAATAAATAAAATAAGAGGCAAGATTTTCAGCAACCTCTACAGAACACCTCTTACCTGCAAATAGTATTTTGCCTGTGATTTTTGTAACTTTGGGAATATGGTCACCTGTGTGATTCACAGCTATCATAAGGGGCTAAATTCAGACAGTAAATTTTTGTAAACATCATCTTCTACAGGTTGGATGAAGAAAGAGAAATCTTCTTTGTCCAGGTTGTTTCTGTCATTGTGGGACACAGTGACATAATTTTGCTATCCATGCCCGGGTAATTGCGGGCTCTACACCTGTCCCAGGCCTTTTCAAAAGCATTTCTCATGAGAATTTGGCCACAGTTAGAGCAAGGGTGGATGTCTGCCTCCCTCTGGGCCATCACTGCCACTCTTGAACACTCAGAGTATGCCAGATCCAATGACAAATTCCATCACTGACAGGGTGTGTGTCAAACGCAGATATTCCCCATTTCTGACTGAGGTATCAATCTGCCCTTCAGAGAGTGTGAGCTGGATTTATCGCTATACAATATGCAGGTCTCTGGGCCAGAAAAAAGAGAAAGTTAATCGGAGAAGTATCCTAACCAGTTTCACAAAATAAACACCATTTAACTTAGGCTAAGCACAAGGCTGGGCAGTTCTTTGTGAAAAGCATCTCCCACTGTAGTGCTCTTGATCTACATTCAGGGCAGTAGTTCCCTGTCTGCCTTCATTTGAAGCTGAGGCATACCCAAAATCCAGTACTGCCTCTTTAAAATGAGTCCAAAATTATGCCTTGTGTTTTGGCTCTGTGGTTGCTCCTTGTCCCTCTCTGCAGAAGGGAACAAGGAGCAGGAGGGGCTGAATTAAAGGACGGGACTGGGGGAAGTCTCTGGCCACAGGCTGTTTCATGCCTGTGGACAAGTCAGCAATTTCTTTGTGCCCCTGTTTTGATACATGTGGAGATGTCTCCATGTTCCTACACATCTGGGTGTTCCTATCCATGATAACTCAGCATTCACTGTTTGGAGTGGAAGTGCCTGGGTATTCTGCCAAGCACAGTGGACACCCAGCCTGCATGGAATGCTGCTGTACCTGGAAATACTGCTGTTCACAAAGCTGGGTGGTAGGATTGCACAAAACATGGATAGCTTCTCTGGCTGGTCTAGTCTTTTAACAGTGACTTTTTGTTAGAAAGGACCTATCAGAACAGCTTTTGTGTTCTGACAAAAAAGCCTTCACCATCTTACACTCAATGTTTCAGAGGAGTTGTGGCCCAGATGCTGGAAATCCCAGGATTTATATTCTGTCTGACCACAGGCTTGCCACAAGTGAGGAGGTGGCTTCTTCATGCTGCACCACTTTCCTGTATTTCCTTTTCTCCCTTTGTGTTGGATTAGGTGATGGCTCCTTGACACAGTGACAGATGTCAGTGGCCTGGCACACTTGGCTCTCCCTTCCACATGGGTGGGTGGCCTGGGGCTGCATTTTCTGCTGCTGAGAATAGTACAAGTAACAATTGAAGAATATTCCTCCACTCCAGGCTGACTGCTAAACCTCCCTCCCGTTGTCAGTAGTTCACTGACAAGGGGACACTCATGTCTGTGTGTTCTGTCTCCATGTTTAATATCTGCTTGGTGCAGATGGAGTCTCTTGGAGAAGTGCCCACACTGTGTTCCTGTAATGGGGCAGAAAGGCTAGCATGTGAGAGGAACTGATCTTTGTTTTTCTTTGGCAATTTTGTGGTGAGTGCTGTGGTTGGCATGCAGGATGAGTTGTCACAGGGTGGGAGAAGTTCAAATATAATTACAAGTCACTGCTCTCTGCAGCCAGCTCTGTGACTTAAACGAGGAGTGGAGAAAACATTTTTCCCATGGTGAGCACAGGGAATGCCCCATTTGCTGAAGGTTTGTACAGATCTGAGAGGCAGGGAGTTGCGTTTAGGGATTGGAAATAGCCTTCAGGGAGAGGGAAGAGAGCAGGAAACAAGCCAAGCTGCAGAATTTTTATGGTAACAAAACAAATAGGAAATTATTTTCATCCGTGGATGTTAGGAAAAGGCCACTCAAACTTCCTAATCAGAAGTCCATCTATTTTCAGTTATGAGTTATTCAGTCTTGATACACTTTAATTTTGGGAGAATTAAAAATACTGCCTAAATATTTTCTCTGTTCTGAGTAGCATCTTCCCCAATTTGTTTAATACCACTGGTCTCTGTCATGTGTTTTGCCTTCCTGGGTGGGGTAGCAGAGAGATGTTCAGAGGCTTGAGCCTCCTTTCTGGGTACTCTATTCTCTGTGTTGACACTTTCTGTTAGTTTTACCTTTTACAGCCTTTGATGCACTTTATGCAACCTTGAGGATGTTTCCATCACAGCCTCACTGCAGAGAATACTGCTTTGGGTGCCTGCAGACCTTGTAGTTTTGTTGGGTTTTTTAAACAAATAGATATCTTTGGAAGGGGCCATGAATGCACAAAATGCAGGAATGGAGCCATTTATTAGTAATTGAGGTTCAAGATGCATTGGAAAGAATGGTAGGAAAGGCACAGTAAAGTAAGGGCTAATAAATTCTGGTACTTTAAAGAAAATGTTTAAGTTGTGTAGTAGTTTGGAGTGTAAAACATTCCAGCTTGTGAGCCTTTTCCCAGGAAGACTGTTATGTTTTAGAAAAAGCAGACAAATTTTCAGGCATGAAAGTTCTTCTTCAGCCTATCCTAGAATATTTTGAGGCTCTTTTTCCTGTTGCATTTGTTTCCCACAAGTACATCTGTTTGTGTTCCTACAAACCTTGCATTACATGTATTCAAGCAAGACAGTGCCATGTCCTAAGCTACCCTTATAACTTCCCCTGTAATTTACTTAGTAGTTTAACATGCACATGAGGAAAACATGTTCTCTCCCTGCAGATGATTTTGTGTCAAGAGTGTATTTCACTCAACATTTTTTAAGTTCTGGATGTGAAGGTTTGGCTCCTGAGGCACAGAGTTGTAAACACTCAAGTGTTGGACAGTTAGTTCCACTAGTAAGTGGGTATGTATCACCACAGTTGCATTCATGTTTTTTAAAACAACCACAAAATCACATCCAGGTACTAAATAAAGAAGCTGATTTTCCACTGAGCTGAATTCTTGAAACTCCTGACAACCAACAGCAATTTAGATTAAATCAGAGTACGTGAGGATGCTTTTCCTTAGAGCCTTGATCCTGCCTGGAGTCTTCTTGCTTTGGTTATTTGTGTAAGAAAATGCTGCCCCAAGGTTCCATATCTGCTCAGGCTTCTCTGTTTCACAGAGGGAAAATGAAGAAAAATTATATGGGGTTTAAACTCTCTTCTTACATATGCCTGGTAAATCTGAAATAATTTCAGAGTACTTTCAGTTCAGCTGAGGTAAATCTGAGTTCACAACAGGGAAGCTGCGGGCTGGCTGTCCATGCTACTGCAGCAAGGTGCTGAGTGCTTACAGAAAAAGCTTCAGGCTCTATTCTTTTTAATTAAAAAACCCCTGAAAACAGCGAGCATGTCCTGTGATTTAACCCACCAATAGGTTCCCGTGTATCTCTAGGAACAGAGTGAGAGAGAAGCAGTAACTGCAGATGGGAAGCTGCATTAGAAGTGTGGTGAGTGTCTATCTGAAAAGAGACACCTGGGTGAGTGAAGACACTAATAAATAAGCATGCTGGGCTTTGAGCCTTGTGAGTGCTTGTGAGAGAACAGTTGGAAAGCCTTAAGTGAGGGTGTCTTTCTTGTAGGCAGCTGACCAAGTGTGTTGCTTACAGTTACCATGTGTCAAGATGTTTCTTGCTCATTAGTTTTACACTGATGGAAAGCAACTTTAAATCACTCTTTAGAGGAATCCACCGTGAGGCACGCCAGCTGTGTGCCAGATGAAGGAGTTGTAAAGTCGTTTTGGACAGGCAAGAATATACCAGAGAGAGAGATTTAAAGTCATGAGAAAGATAATTACTTTGCACTCAGAGATTAGCCACAGGAAAGGAAAGGGAAGAATTACACTCTGCATTTGTTAGGTTTCCTGCCGTCTCTCTGTCCCACTCACACATACACACAGCTGAATTTACTGTCACAGTGTCAGGTTAGCCAGGACTGCCAGCATGGGAGAAATCCTTATGGGATATATTTGCTTGTTATTGAGGGTGTGAAAACATTCCCCTTCTCTCAATACTATTTCTAAAGGCAGGTCTGGTGCTGAGGCAGGCGGTGGGCAGCGTGTCACTGGTGGCACAGGGCCCTGCTCAGGCCAGAAGAAAGCATGAGTGAGCAACTAGGAATGGCGCAGGTCATCCCAAGCAGGTGTTCAGGGCAAGCTCAGTGCATACACCAACACTTGCATTTCTGCAATGTACCACTCTACCTGACCAGCTCTGGTAAGGAGGAGGTATTTAGCCGTCTTGTTGCGGCTTTTGTCACAGATTTGATGGCCCCTTCAGACCAGAGCCTGGTGCTCTGTTCTTTCACAATTATCTCTTCTTCCTTACTGGTCTTTCTAGCTTCTTTGGGTTGTCCTTATCCTTATTTCAGTGCCTTTATCCATTCTTTCAGGCCAAATCACTAGTTTTTTAAGGCACTGGTGTTGTGCTTGCCGTGAGGTTTGGGATATATTGGCTATGTGGGAATTTGTGAACTGGTGAGCTGGAGAGGTTGTCTGGCTCCCAGGGCAGAGCCCTGGCATTGCTGAGCATGCCCCCCAGGTTGCACAGCTGGGAATTTTGGAATTGCTCAGACGTAGCCCAGGTCAGAGAACCAACTTGGAGAGTTGTCAGCCCTGGACACTTGGTCACTGTATTACAGTAGTACCTTTGGGCACTGTCTCAGGCAAAAACCTGACATGAATGTCAAAAGAGTAAAAAGAAACAAAATTGCTTTTCATATCCAAAATATATGCCACTCATGCCATCTGGTATTTTGTTAAGTGACACTAGAACCTCAAATATTTTCACTAGATATATTAGGAAAATGTTTCTGCTTAAAATATAACAAAATATTTTCCTAGTGGAAATCCTCTGAACCCCTTCTAAAAGACCACAAAAAAAGCAGATGCCCTGATGTTGACACCGTGCTTCCAGAAAGACTGCAAATGAGTTGTAGTGTTTGCACTGCCTTAGTGTAATGAAACTCTCCTTTTTGTCATTGATTTGGGTTTGGTATTTTTAAGTCATTCTACCTAAATGGAAGTATCTTTACAGGGAATTTATTTCTGCCCATTTGTTAGGGCCTTAAACACTGCAGCTGCAAACCTTTGCAGCTGCCTGCCAACAGCAATTATAGCCCTATGAAAACTCTATAATATGACCCGATAACCTACTCCCCTTCCTCCCTTTTATCTAGCTTTGTGCATGGATAGACCTTTAGGAAAGTTATAATTTGGATGTGAAACAATTATCCTAAAACAGTTAGCCAGAGCAGAGTGGACACACAAATTTATCTTCTCTCTCTCTCTTTTGGTGAAGAACATCTATCTTCCATGACCTCTTGATTACTGAAGCCTTCAAAATATATTCTTTGGTCTGTGACACCGTGCTCGGTGCAGGGCTGAGCATTAAATATCACCCTCTGTGATTAATTGGAAGTTAATTAAATCTATCACTGAAGCAATGGGAAGGCAATGATCTATGTAATCATTGAAATAGTAAATGAAATGATGTAAGGGCCCTCCATTTCACTTATTGACAGTGATGGAGGGGTGCCCAGGCCCTGCTGCTCGGCTGTGTTTTCTGCCTGACCACACCAGCCTGCTCAGGCAGACACAAACCTCCCAGTGAACCAAGGAAGCAGAGCTAATGGTGGGCTACTGAGCACTGCTTTCCCTTCTCCTTTGCCACCTCCAGACGCTGCTCAAAAGGCCTCTGAGGTAACTCTGGTGTTTTGGGCATGCAATGCAAGCGGTGAAACAGCAATCCTGAGGGACAAACCATTTCAACACCTTTTTCAGTGTGAATGAAAATGCTGCTGCTAAGATTGTTTGGTAAGCAATGATGTGGCATTTAATATTTTACATTTTAACAGTACTTCTTACATGAATCTATAGTTTTGCAATAGCTCTGAAACTGTTGCCATTTATTCCTGCCTAGCAAGGGATATTGAGCTAGTGATTTTCTTCTTGGTAAGAAAATCTTGCTCCCTTGCTCTTGTTAAGAAATTATTGTTCGCTGATTGTGGAAACAGTATAAGCAGTGCAGAATCCTAGTAAATACACCTAGAAAGGATGCCACATATTGTAGACAGTACTCAGCCAATTTCTCTAGATGTTTTGGGGGAAAAATAGAGACATTATGCACTTCCTTCTTAAATGGCATTGCTATAGGTTTCCCATTGGGTGCTATTCTGCAGCATGGAAATAGGGCTTCTTTTTTAGTGTAAGAGGAAATGTTTTATAATATGAATTTCTTATTTCAGATGCATAATGATAACACCAGGCATACCCTCAGACATCACTCTCAATAAATCTTCTCTCTTTTTGGGAACAAAAGACTGGCAACTTTGAAAAAAATGTCAGAAACTCATCTATTCCCTTTCTTTCCTTCTTGCTTCTGGACACATGTGCACCCTTAGAAGGACAGAAGCCTGTGTGTTTCCTTTTGATAGGGTGAGCTCTGTTCTTTGCCTTGGCTCCATGGACTCTCACAGGGCACCTGAAAGATCCAAGACTCCCATAGTGAAAGGGGATTCCCTTATCTTGGCTATTAGTTCAGCTGCAAAATGTGCTCTTTAACCAGGAAACATGATCATTTCTCAATGTACCACTTTTCCATGCCTGGTTTTCTGATCCAGACCTCTGATTCTACTTGTCTTGTAGCCCTTGGCCTTACCATGGCAAGATTTACTTTCAGAAACAGGAAGCAACTCCCCACCAAGGCTAAACCACATAACCGTAAAACATAGTCCACAGAATACCATATTGGATTGCATATGAGGAAAATTTCTACACTCCGAGAGTGGTCAAGCATTAGAACAGGCTGCCCAGAGAAGCAATGGAATCACCATTCCTGGAATTGCTTAAAAAGTAGGTGATGTGGCACCTGGGGGCATGGTTTAGTGGTGAACATGGCAGTGCTGAGTTCATGGTTGGAGTTAATGATCTGGAAGGTGTTTTCCAATCTAAATTTTTCTGTGATTCTGGAAAAATCATCTGCTATCCAAAGAGTTTGTGAGCAAAGTTGGGTAAGATTTTCATCTCCCCAGGAGCAGCTCAAGCCCATCTGTGTTGTGCTCTGATGCCCAGTCCTCATCTCTTTTGTGGATGTTTTAGCATCTCCAGCAATTATTTCCACCAAAAAAAATG
The DNA here is from genome assembly GCA_013400075.1 of Hippolais icterina. Classification (NCBI taxonomy): domain Eukaryota; kingdom Metazoa; phylum Chordata; class Aves; order Passeriformes; family Sylviidae; genus Hippolais; species Hippolais icterina. Next base: position 75,853 of record VWYN01003367.1, on the reverse strand, counting down.
GTGGCAATGCATACAGTGATGAAAAGGCCCTTACGAAGGCCCATGACTCCTTTGGGAAGGAAAATGTATCAAAATGTTCTTTTCTTGTCTTCCTGGTTGTGTGTTCTTTTCTTACAGATAACCAGAGGTGAGGTCCAATTTGTTTGATTAAATCAAAACTAAATACAGCACTAAGCAATAGTTACTGACTAAGCAGAAGGGAAATGTTATTTACCATGCGAGCTGTAAGGGAGCTCTTTCTTGGTGGCCTTCTTGCTTGTACAATGTATTAGTAGCCTCACATTATCCTGGTAATTAAATGAGGTTCCAAGCACCCATTCAAACCACTGTGATCAGAAGGTAGTACTTTTTAAATCTTTTTTAATCTTTATGTTAGATCTTTGTCTTCCTTTTACCAATATAGGAATTATTTCTGAGATTATCAAAGGAAAATAGTTTCTGTTTGAGGAATATTTTTAGTACTTGATCCTCACTTGAAAAGAATTATGTTCTCTTTGTCTCTGTAGCTGATTAAAGTATGGGAGATCCTGGTCATACACTCCAAATCAGTTTTACTAATTTTATTTGCTTGCCAGAACACTTGGGATTGGTTTGGCCCAGGGATCTGAAAACTGTCTTGTGGTAAGCTGCTTTTCCTGCCCCAGGTGAGCTCACCCATGAGGCACCTGACATCTGAAAGGAGAGCTGAAGGCTCTGTGCGTGAGGTGGGCAGTGGTGGACACTCTGAGCTGATGTGTCCTGCCAGCCACTGGGACAGCCTGTCCACCTGCTTCCATCAGCAAAAGAAACAGCTGAAACTCAAATCACACCCCGCCCAGCCAGAAGACAGTGCTCATTTGGCTTTTTTTTTTTGTCACAGCTGAACACTGGTTGCCAAGACACAGCTCCTGGGGAAAATGAACCCAAATTCCTGGGAGAAGAATCTTTCCGATCACGTTTAATATTCCCGGTCAGGTTCCTACCATTTGTTATTTATTGAGCTCTGTGAGCTTGCTCAGCAATGCACAATACATAAAGACACAGACTCCATCATAATGGATTTGCAATCTAGATTTCACAGTGCAAGATAGATATTGGTACATATTATACCTGGTGGTTAGGTCACAGTCTGGTCTCAGAACCAAGCAGAGAGATTTTTTAAAGCTTCTTCCATTAGTAGTCCATTAAAGTGGCATAAACTTTTTAGATTTGAACAATTAATCCCCCTAAAAATATTCAAATGGATACACTGAATATTTAAAATACATTTAGTATATGTGGAAAATGCTGACCTAACTATATGTCTCTGTCCTGCTGATCACAGAACACTAACAGCAGGGAGTCCAAAGAACTGATTTCATGCTTTCTGTAGTGATACAATCAATTTTAAACCTTTGCCACACACAGTCCCCAGCTCTTGCTTCGTTTTGGTGCCAGAACAAGCAGTAGGGTAAGAGGCTGATGCCACTGGCACAGGGCAAATCGACTTTGTAAGGCTTCCCAGGAGATCAGTTTTGTGCATGCCTCATTAGCATGTGTTTCCAGAAGAAGCCTGTAGTATCACAAGTTATTCACTGCCTTTGTGAGGCAACCCCAAAAGTAACATCCCCCAGCCCCTCAAAACCTGACCACCTCTGTGGAAAGCAATGGCAATCCAGCAGAGCAGGGTGGGGAAGGGAGCTTTGCTGGTAGCTCTCTGGATCTGCACTCTTGTTAGGATGAGGAACAAAGAGAAGCTCTGTTTAACAATGTAGCTGCTATTATTTAATCCAGAAAGTCACAAATGCAAAAAGTCCTGGAGAGCTGAACTGCAGCTCTCACAGGAGAAACCTGCCATGAGACTTTCTTGAAGAATAAAATGAAACAACTCAGGTGGGCATGGAAAAGAAAATAATCATCTGAAAAATAAGTAGACGGGGAGTAAATGGGTTTGAAAAGGCAGCAAAATGGGTAATTCCACCAGATGTGGTCTCTCAGTAGAGGAAGCAGCCACAATAGTCCTGTCACCATGCAAGGGACTCTTCCTAATGTTGTGCAGTGCATGTGCAGCCTCAGAGTGCTCCCTCATGTAGCCTTTCACGGGATGGACACGTAAATGCTTTCTCGTACTGTTATTTCCCTGAGCAAATAGATTGTTATTTGATTTTTGGTTCCAAGAGCAAGATTTTGACTTTGGCTATTAATGTCTGTTAGAGCTGCATGCTCTAACAGAAGAAGGGTGTTCCTGCATTTACTTGTGTGCATTGAAGAGACAGGTATGTGCCTCTGTGCTAGTGAAGCTGTGATCTGCTCTCCCTTTATCACCCCTATCAGTACTCTGAAGATTGACCATGGAAGCTTTTCCTACTGGGTCAGAACCCAAATCACCAATGTGGAAACGTGGCATTTTCTAATTTGCACTTTGTACTTTTTGTGAATGGCAGACTACTCCTTAATTTCCCACTAATCCTTCTGCTCGCTGAGCTCCCTCTGTGCTGTTTCAAGAAGCCAGCAATTAGGGATGCTGCTGGTAAATTCACAGAATAGATGCTGGGGGGCTGGAGCCAGAATAAGAGCTGAAGTTGTCTTCTATCAGGAGCTTGGGCATAATTTCTCAGCATTGGGGTTTTTCCAATAAGTTGATTTCCTGATGACTTTACAGTGCAACATGGAGTATGTAGTTGGAGTTGAGGTGTGGGTTTGGTAGGAGCTGTGTTTTTCCTTTCCTCTCAGAGCCGTGATCTGTTCGGGGTTCTGAGCACTGCCCAGCTTCACTCTCGGTCCCTGGCAAAGCCAGAGTGGTTTCACTGAGACTTGAGTTTATAGTTAAAACCAAGTGTATTTTGTGAGGCTTTCACAAATATTGACGATGTTTAGGGAATCCTAGGAGTGTCCCTTGGGATAACACCAGGATATCACATGGAAACTGCTGGCTACTTTAGCATAAGAAATGGTGCAGACAGTTTATTCTTAATATATAAGAAAAATAGGCAAATACACTGAAATCCAGCTTTACACTTGGCAGTGTCTCTGCTCAAAGCCATGTGCCCTCAGCTCATCTTCTCAGTTATATATTGCATGAGAGAAAGACTTTCTATTATCTCATGTTTTTTCCAAGGGCTTTTGTGTGGAGAGTGACTCCATGGGGATATTTCCCATCTCTCTGGCTTTGGGAGCTACCACAATTGCTAAGGAACATCTTAGCAGCAGTATCATTCCCTTGACAACAAAACACTGCAGAATTCTACAGAAATTGTAGAATTTACTACAGTTAAGCTGCTTCCATAGAAAAAACTTCAGGCATTTAAGGAAGAGACAAGAATGCAGAACACAATCTTCCCTTTTGTGTTTCTCCCACTACTTGGAAATGTTTTGCCAGTTTTTCTGAAGATATACCCATCACCAGCCCTGAAGATCTGCTGAATACTTTGTGGGTTAAAAAAAAAATAGACCTCATGATTCCCATAGGCCCTCCAACCCTTTCTTGTTTCTAATTTCAAAGGCCCTTTTGAGTGGGAAACAAAAGGTTAATTTTCTCCAGCTTGCCCAGGCTGACTTAATGTAACAGAAGGCAGCAAATTGTATTGATTTAGTGACATGCAACTGTCCAAAAAGAGCTATTTATACATTATTCAGGACAAACACTGTCATAATGGACAAACAGCAGCAGCATCTGGGATGTTAATGTCTACAAATAAGATTATTCTTTGAAAGGATTAGGACGAAGCATTTTGTGTAATTAGATTTCTCAGTTTTAGGAATGAATTGCCTTTTAGCAGTAAAAGCTGTCACTGAGGGAGCCATTAGCTCCTTATAACTGAATTAAATGCATAATTAGTGACATGATCGCATTAGGATTTGTTTCATTTTTAACTAATCCGGGGTGCAGGCTGGGGGGGGTTGGTCTCTCCAGGTCACCACGGCCCACCTCGGCGGGGCCTGGCCTCAGCTGGCGTGCCAGAGTTAGGGAAAGTCAGGCGCGTGTGAACGGGAGCCGGTGCCTCGCCACGGCGCTCGCGGGGCTATTCATCACTGGGTGCTGGGTGACAGTGACTGATGGCTTCGGCCCGGGCCTGGCACTTTACCAGTGCAAGAATCATACGAGCCAGGGAGCGGAATGACAGCTGGAGCGCCGTGTCAAGTGGTGTAGAGACCAGAGCTATTAATAATCTGTGCCACATGATCCGCGCCGCCAGAAAACAATGATTTAGACATTGGTCGGAATAAAGATTTCGCATTTAGTATGGAGGGGCTAGCCTAGCACCGGAGGAATAAATTGCTATTCAATCAGCATGTATGAAAATAAGGCAATGAATACATTAAGGGTGAGCAAAAAGGAGGGGAGCACCTCAGCCCCAGCCCAGCATGAATCCTGTTAATCAGGACTTCCCGAGGCTTCTGTGATGGCATTAAGTGGAGCTGGAAGAGCAACTCTTGAAGCCTATCATGAGTAAAACAGCAAGGAAATCATGTAGATCCCAAAATTTAGTGCCCTGTCCTGTTGGTCCTGATATGCCCTCGCATGGGCTACAGCTCTCTCAGATCACACACCCTTCTCATCTCAAAAACACACAGCAGATGCCTTTGGCCAAGGAAACCCTTCCTGCAACCATTCTCCAGGTCCATGGCTTGGACAGCTATATTTTTTGCAGAGTTCAAACCTGTCTGGATGGCAGAGCCCTGAGAGAGGCAGCAAACGGAGTCACATCTAGTTGGCTGCTGCTGTTCCCCAGGGCTCAGCTTTGGGGCCAGTTCTGTTTAACATCTTTATCAATAATCTGGATGAGGGGATTCCGTGTACCCTCAGCCACTTTTTGGGTGACTCTTGCTCTCCAGAAAAGATGTAGAAATACATCCTTAGCTTCTCCACAGCATGTAGCATGGGGGTCAGTAGTGTAAGTGGGGAGGTTTAGCAGGTTTGCAGCCACCAGACTTCTGTTTCTGTAGTTCTGCTTCAGGGGCTTTTGTAATAGTTGGAGCTGTTGTATAAAGCAGAGTTTCTGATGGAATTTCTGGTGGTTTTGTCCTTAGCTCTGCCTCTCCTCTGTCGCCTAAATACCAATAATGAGGCTGTTTTACACACTGTACATTTATTATGTCCTTTGTTTATATACTTCCTGCAAATACTAGCTTTGCCAGGATGACTTAGATATTCCTCATTACTTGATGGTCACTTTATGAATATCTTAGGTTGACAGAATGAAGGTCAGAGCTCAAATTCTCAGAGAAGTTCTGGTGCAGGTACCAGTTGAAATACCTCTGCTCCTTTCAGAGATGTGTTTTCAGAGTTTAAGTTTTTTGAGCCATTCTGGTTTGACTCAGGTCATCATCATCTGAATTCCTATGACACAGTTGTGTTTGTGATGTCATCACTGGTGTCAAATAAGGTCTTACTGAAGACCAGCTTTTGGTTATCCCAGGTGCTGGCCGCTGAAAAAATGTAGTCCCAGCTGGAAAAAATACAACATCTTATTCCTTTGTGTTCCTTACCATTTGTCAGGGAGTGTGATTTTAGGGGTGTAATGCAAAAATGAATATTGGCAGAGTGTAACCAGTATGAAAGTGGGAGGTCAGAGCAAGCCTCAGAGTGGCTGGAGGAGCAGCAGAGGAGCACTTGGGAAGGGACACATCAGCTGGTCCTGTTCCCCATGTTTGTGTCCCAAATGCTTTGACTTCTCTGTCTTTTTTTTTTTTTTTTTCATTGTTTTCTTGCAACTGCTTTCACCAGCCCTGAATCAAATGCTTAAGTGAGTGATAATAACTCATCCTCTGGTGGGTAGTTTTTTGCTGTTTGTGTTTTGTACAATTATAAATTGTATAATCTGAGCTCTCACAGCTAGAGCTTAATATATTTGACTTTATTGCTTTTTGTTTTATGGAAATAAATTACTGCTCACATTCTGACATTTAAATTAAAGGATCTGCACTAAATCTTGTGTGCCACAATAAGAAATTAAGAGAGCTTTTCTTGCTAAACAAGCAGAGCTGGAAGCCTCAGTCCATCAAGGACTCAGGTCCAATTAAAGCAGTTTACAAAGGGGGCAGAGTGTTTGGTCCATGCTGTGCTTCAACATCAGTCAGCTGGGCCCTGGATGCCTCTGGGGATGAGCTTTCCCAGCCCAGAGGAGGTCAGCTGGGGAGGATTACTGTGTCCATGGGATGTGCCACACCGATTTCTGAGGGGCTTAAGATCTCAGTCACGTGCTGACAGGTTCCTGAGCAGAAATATTCACACACCTCATACCTGAAGTGACACAACAGGGGTTACCTGCTCAGATCTGCAGCTCTAGGCTTGCACAAGCAGACAGCAAAGCTGGTTTAGAAATGGCAAGCCTTTCAGTAATCACAAATTGGGAAGTGGAGAAAATGCCTCATTTTGAAAGCTGTTCCTCTGCCTGGGGGTGGTGATTTCAAGCTTCTTTGTGCTTCAAGAAAGACTGAGGTGCTCTGTTTTGTGCTTCCACAGAAAACCTGAGGCATTTGTGCAGTCCAGCCACTGCTCGAATATTTCATTAACCAGAGTATTTCATGTAACTCACAGTAAAATATGGGCAGTACTGCAGTTCCAGTTACATTAAAGGGCACATTTTCTTTTATTTTTTTTTCCTCTTTCCCTTACATATTTTAACTTTATGTGTCCTTTATTTTACACCAGTCAGGGTCTCTTTTACCTAGACAAGAGCAGCAATTTCTGTTCCCAAAAGTGGGCTTCATTGGCTATAGCCAAATCCCAGCTGTTGGAGAGAAATCCTGGAAGGAGTAGGACCATTGTGAATGCTTACAGGACCAGCTTTTTCTCTGCACCTGCCTGCCCTAAAGCAGATTTTCTGTGTTAAAAGCCTGAATATGGCATGGAGTTTCAGCCTAAGGAGATTGTACATTTCTAGGGGAAACATGAGTAAAAAAAATTTTTTTTTTTCAGAGTTAATAGAAAACCAGATTTTTTTTTGTTGTGTCTGTCCTTCCTGGGCTTGAGTCCAATACTGAATGTGAGCAAAGCTTTCCCTTTACTTCCTATTTCCATCTGATGCAATCCTATGCATTTGGTGCCTTCAGCACCCTGTGACCTGTATGAAGAAGGGAGAAGGGAAGCAGGAGACAGGAACAAGAAAAAGAAGAAAAAGGGAAATAAAAAGGGAAAAGGAGAAGGGAAAAAATGGAAAAGGAAAACGAGAACTGAGTTCTGAGGTGGGCTGTAATGTCTCTGATAGAATTGCCCTACAATAAATTCAGTAGTTGAAGTCAACAGGGAACTGTACTCTGAATATATAAAGGATTGGATGATATTTATACCTAAAAAAGCCAAGCAGAAATATTTCAAATTGGTAAAAAATGAAAGAGTGAATATTATTCACCTGAATCTCCCAGTGCCTGATTCCCAGGCATAAAATGAGTGCCTTAAAAATCCTGTTTTAGATAAGGACTTCGCAGTAATGCTTGTGAAGGGCTCAGGTAGGGGTGATGGTTAAAAGTTGTACCAGAACTTTTCTGTACAACTTTAAATCCAAAATTTCCTCTCTCGGGAATGACAGACTTTGAAAGCCCCTACTTTTGTGTGTGTTATGTAATAAATTGTATTGCAACCTGATATAAAACAAGCAGTGCAATGTCCTTAAATTTTGATGTCAAGCAAAAGCTATAATTTCCACGTCTCAGTGGAAAGAGGACCTTTCGGTTACACAAAAGACACAATTAAACATGTCCCAGAGTGTTCCTGGGCACAGAGGCCAGTGGTGAGGAACAGCTTGCAGCTTGGATCATAAATCCTCTTCATTTCCAGGGCAGGGTGAAGCACACACATTGCTTACAAGCAATCCCAGATATGGATGTGCATATCTGAATTGCACCTGGGCATCTTTGAAGGGGGTGTTGACTGGCATGGGACAAAACAGTGTGAAGGAAAGTCAGATCTGTTTGTTGGGGCAGGCAACTGCATTCCCATGCCCAGGACTGTATCCTCTCACTGATGCACTCACCTTGATGTAACCTCAATGTCTAACTGACCCAGGTCGCAGTGGTCTGGCCAGGTAGTCCTCCTTTAGCTTCAGTGAAGATGTTACAGCTCTTTGACTGACTTAGTTAGTTAGTCCAGAATTATTGTCTGGACAATCCTTTCCAGTGTGTCTTCTGGTCATACAAAAGAGTGGCACAGGGCAAAATATAAAATAACCATTAAGAGTCATATGGACCTGAATACAGTGTCAGGTAATCAGCATCACCAAATGGCATTGATATACTCTCAGAAGCACAGGAGTGGTTTATATTTACACATTTCCATTGAGTAGCTACAGGTACTCAGCTGACCTCCTTGCTTTTACCCCACAGTGAATCCATGTCATTTCATTTCCTCCATCTTCCTAAGAGGGGAAAGAAATACCCAATGTGCCTTAATAGCAAATACCTGTGGCTGGGAAAAAGTGTGCCTGGAATGAAACCTTTTCCTCTCTAGCCATTCCTGCCGGGTGGTCTGAGGAAGACCTTGCTGAGCTGCCCCTCCTGCTGCTGAAGTGCTCCCTCGGAGTTGCCTCGGCTGCTGGATGGCAATGGGAAGAAATGAAACACCAAAAGAGGTCCAGGAGTGACTTTAGGCTGTTCATGACTGTGTGGGGCCACAGGCAGGCCCTATGGGATGCAGTGGGGTCTGTGGGAGGGCTGACTCTGTGGTGTCCCACAGCTGCTCCAGAGGGGAAAGGGGCATTCGCTCATGTCCCCCTAACTGCATTATCACCTCATGGAGGATTACATATTCCAAATCAAATTCACAACGTAAATGGATTTTGGTGAGGTAATTCTCTTGTTTCTGAACAGAAAACATAGGGAAAAGTGATGAAAATTGGGGTTGGCTTTCAAATGCTGATATACTTAACAACATGAAGTTTAAAAGCTGAGTTATAAAGTGAAAACAGAATCAAAAAAGCAGTGTTTTCCCTCTGCAAACCACACGCTTTGGAACACTTAGAAAAAGCTTTTATTTCAAGTTCCTCCTTCAAACTCATTTGTGGATTGAAGGAAATTTCTATGGCTGTGACACCAAGGCAAGGGACAGGCTGTCCTTCCCGAGGGTGACCCTGGAGCGCTGGCTGGCTGGGGCAGACCCAGGGCTCTGCCCTCCTCCCAGCTGCCTCCACGGACAAGGGCTGCCCAGTGGTCAGAGTGACATTGGGGATCAGCAGTGACAATCCCTCATCCCCGTGGAGAAGGGAGGAGGGCAAAGGGAGGGATTGGTGACTTTGTGACTTTCTCACACCAGAATAGACTTTTTTTTTTTCCCCTTTATGAGACTGCAGCAGATATTTTTATTTCTGTTTTAGGGACAAGAAATCTAGTCTTAGTAATTGATGCCACATTGAAAAGAATAGAAAGTTGAGGCATGCTACAACTTTTCTTCAGAGCAAGTGATCTAGATCTAATCCCCTCTGTTTCATCTGAAAAAACCACTTGCGTATCCGAACATGAGAGTAAATTAGCATGTGCCTATGAATACTAATGCCGCATAAACTCTACTTTAAGCCTTTAAAAATGAATAGCAGCACCAAGATAACTAAATGGGAAGAGGCAAATTCAGAAAGAGTATTAGCATTGTCCTTAGGCACTTTGAAGCAAAACGTTTAACTTTGTATCAAAAATATTAAAATAAGAGGCTTTGCAAGCTGGAAAGTGACTAAAAAACCCTTTGTGTCTAGGTTGATAGTTCAAGACCCACATTTTTTATGCCAGAGAATAGATACCAAAGGTGCAATTGCATGTGGGGATTAATATTTTGTGCTGTTTAACCCAATCCAGGCAGATGATTTTTTTTAAAGGGGGAAAGGAGTCTTTCACTATAGTGAGTACTACTTTCTCTTTTTTGCAGATCTCTTGTGTGTGGGCTCAGTAACCTTGAAGCAACCTGGTGTGTATATAGGAAACAAGCTTTCACCTCTCTGTTTTCAAAACAGATCTGGAGGTGGAGGACAGATCGTAAGAGGGTCCTAGGACAGAAAGTACCTGATTTAGTCACAGAACCATAGTATCCCTAAAAGTAATGATCCCTGTTTATCCTCTGGAAGGCTGCTTAGGTAAAATTAGAGCAATGGGAATTTTTTTTCTCACTGGGAATCATGACTACAGAAAGATTCCAGAGCACATAATGGTATCAAAAAGCATAGGAAATGTTACTGTCTCACGCTCCTGAAAGGAAGAATAACTAGAAATAGCTGAATTGGGTTGGAAGCCTTGGTGGCCATATATAGAATCCATACTCTGACAGCCACTGCGTTTTAAGCAGAGAAAGGATGTGGAGGACAAGAGGGGAATGGGAGCACAGAGAAGTGATGTCCCTTGTCTGAAGTCACCTAGCAAGTCAATAGCATGGTTAGGAGTACGGAAATGTGGGTGTACCCTCATCCTTCCCTTCAGTTGCTTGAGATTCAGGGCTATCATAACTGTTATGATCCAGCACGAGGGAAGGTGACACTCGCATTGCCACTCAGGCATGGTGCTCTGTGGGTTTTCTTTCCCTTCTCCGTGCTCCTTATATGATCCACGTTGTTGTAAGTTTGTATAGGGTGATGCAAGAGAACTGTGTCATCTCTGGCATTGCTGATTATCTTGGGAGCGACTGAGGCATTCACCTGCTCTGGGCTGGTCCAGCACACCCCTCCCACACTTACACGCCGGGGTCTCCCAATCCTGTTTGTGACATTTACTGTCTGTGTGCTTATGTGGCTGAAGAAAAATCAGCCCCACCAGTCTTGTTAGCTGGGTGTCATCGTTACCAGAGGAGAACGGCTGCATCTCTGTTGCTGCAGGGGAGAATTGTACATCGCTGAGGTCAGGAGCCGTGTGAGGCGAATTTCAATGATCTTCAGTAAATGCCGAAATAGATGAAGAGACCCATCCAGAAAACTGTAGTGTAAACAACTGGGTTATCAAATGCATTGTAGGAAAGGAGGAAAAGGAGGAGTGTCTATAGGAACTCGGAGTTGTGACATTGCAAGTGGCAGTGTAATGTGCTCTGTCGCAACGTCGTGTGCTCCTTTGCAATGTTTTGTGCCCTGTCGGTACCTGTGACATGAAGCTGCCTTACTGGCAGGGTTTATTACAGGGGCCTGATTGCCCAGACTGGGAAAATCTGTCTTTAGAAGGAAGGGAGAAAAGAGATCTCTTTTTTCCTCTCCTCCCTGAGGGTTTCACAAACAAGCCTAACAAGGTCAGTCCCCTGCTAATAAAACCAGTCCTGGTTGATACGCAGGCTTGCCTGTCTTAAACCACCCCTGAGACACTTAACCTGCTGGATTGCCTCTCTGCAGACACCTGCCTGGGCAGCAGCAGACTAAACAAACAGGGATTCTCAACTGCACAAAACTTGGCCCCTTTCAGCGAGGCTCCCATCTGTTAAAAAGCCATTGTCTGAGCAAGTGTTCAGCTAGCTGGGGAGGACAAGCTCTTGCATATTGAGCTGCCCCTGTCCCCCATAAAAGTCCTCTTTAGCATTTTCTTTTCTCCCCTGTTACCATCGCCTGATTTATTCATTGGTTTCACCTCTTCTCCCCTCCCCCTGTGGTTCATAAGGAGGGCCTCGTTGTCTTCTGTACCTCGGGGGTCATGTCTTTTCAGTCACCGGGACAATACCCGCTGCTGGCATCTGCTTCCAGATCCAATCAGCCATATTGTGATCACATCCTGCCAGAGAATTGTTCCTTCTTTTGCTCGGCTTTGTTGCCAATTTCATGCCATGTATTGCTCCATGTTTTGTGCTTCATGAAGCTGTCACTGGCATAAAAGTGGCCTGACCAGGGTCGTAGTAAAAGGGGTGGAAATGAAACATCCACCAAAATGTTGAGCAGGCCACCCACGGGCCCCACGCACGCAGGCACACACACACACACATGCAGGCAGGCATGCAGACATGCAGGCACATCCACAGCATCCCACCCTGTGGAATCGCCATCCTGCTGAGCTGCTTTATGCTCTGCCGAAGCAGCGGAAACTTTGATGGGGAGCTGGGAGCTGTGACTGGGTTTTTTTCCCCCTCAGTAAAGCTCAAAAGCAGATAATTTTCTTGATATTTCTGGAGGATCTTGGCTGCCTTATATCAGATAAGCTTTAATAAGATCCGAGCACGAATCACAGAACTGGCTACTCAGGCAATTGAAAATGAGTCTGAATTGTTAGGGGGTGTCAGAGGGGAAAAAAATACCCTTTAAAAGGAAATTTCATGGGAAAATTGCATCAGTGACACCCGTCACTCCGGCCTCTTGCTTCCCAGTCCAAAAGCCCCCCTAGAAGTTACACCAAGGTCTGCTGAAAATTGTGACCATCCTCTTTGGTCTGGACTTGGATGCAGTTTACTGAAGACAGAGTCTTATGGTGCTTTTAATGTCCACAAGACAGGGGCACAAGCCCAAACTGCTTAGCAAAGGAAGATGAGCCATCTCTGTGAAATCAAAAGTATGCTTGCATGATGGCAGAGAATTTGGCCCAGTATTCCCCATGGCAGAATTACTTCTTTCCTTGCAAAATACCTTGAAGTTAGACAAAAGTGAATTACATGTTTGTTTAGACATGTGTAAATGGAGAGTGTAAACCTCTCTGTTTTGTTCTTGATTTTGATTTATCTTTTTACATGTTTATTTGTTGTGGGTGTTTTTTGTGATGTGACAAACTCATCTGATGCTCTCCTGTGTACGTACCCCCAGCCTCCATTTGCTGAGCACTGGGAAGGTGTTTCATGTTTATTTCCTGCCTGTCAGAGCACCCAGTAAACCTTGGGGAAAGGGCTCATCCCTTCCAGAATACAAAGTGAGTCCAAGCGGGGTCAGGGGACTTCTCGGCTTTCCTTCTAAAGGGGAACTGATTCCCCATTTCCTTTCTTTTGGCTCACTGCTGTCACTTGCATTCACGCTGGGTACCACCTTCCCATGCTAATAACCCAATGGCAATCAATAGAGCTGTTCATGGAAGGCAGAGAAAGGAGAGGGATATGCTCACCCCCCTCTCTCTTTATGCCATGGTGCTTGACAAGTGGGTTGGGGAGCAGGGACAGGCCCATGCTTCCCAGGAGAGTTTGCCAGGCACCAGGCAGCTCTCTGCACAGAGCCGGTGTGAGCTCCTCTCTGTGTGCCCAGAACACAGTCCTTCTCTGAGTGTCTGCTTCTTTTGGCCCAGTTTATACCATCCAACTACACAATAAATCCAACGAGGGCACTCCAAGTTCTCTTCAAAGGCGGAGCACCTCGTATGAAGGTTTTGTAAACCCTGTGATCCTAATCCTGTCAGGGGAGGCAGGGGGCAATTAGGTACCAGGTGCAAAAGCAGAAAGGCTATGCTCTCTGACTGTCTCCTCTGGAGCTGGTGCGTCTGAGGTGAAACCCTGGCAGCGCTGGAAACTTCAATATCTTGGGATCCTCATGCACAAGCTTCCCATCTGTGCAAGCAGGAAGTGTGTGGGACAGGAGAGGGAGACAAGGGGAAGGAGAGAGGAAGAGGAGAGGACCTGTCCCCCTCTCAGTGCACTCTGAGGAGCTGCCTTTGGGATTCCCACAGCCTCTCTGAAATATTTCCTGGTAGAGCCTACAATTCCTGCAGTAACCCATGGTCCTCAGCGTGCACTCGCAACCTTTTCTCCAGAAGTGCCCAGCTTTTATTTCTGTTTAAAACTGAGCTTGAGCCCTCAGTGAGAGAGTGAAAGAGTGAAAGAGTAGGAGAGCAAGAGGCAGTTTTGTGAGAGTGTGTGTGTGCGAGCATGTGTGTGGTGTGTGCATGCGTGCGTGTGTTAAACAATTTCATGGACATCTGTCATGCACAGTTAACTTTGCATTGCTGCATTTTAAGTTGTAGGCCCAGGCTTGGCCGTCAGTGATAAAGTAGCTGGCAGTTTTCAAAAAGCCACTGGATAACAGAGCATGAATCATAAAACACACTACTGTGTAGCAATATCCAAGTTCATTCAATGCAATGAAACCATGCAGAGGACCTTTATTCCCAGCTAATTATGTGGAAACGCCTAAGACAATAAAGCATCTGGTGGTCTTTCTTCCCCATTTCAATTTTTCTCAATATTGTGACAGGAGAAAGCATTGTGTCTTTCCCAGGGTAGTTGCTGTGAAGAGGAGTAAAAGCAAGGGTCAGGGAAGAGCAAATAGATGAATTTATAACTTTCTTTTTATTTATTCCTTTCTCATTGTTTCTCTGGAGACTCTTCCTTCAGGGCTGTATTTTCAAACCACTATTCTCACTACACTCTTCCTGAATACTTTTTTTTTTATAATACCACCCAAACTGCCAGGCCCCTCTGTGTTCACTGTCTTTTTTCTCCTCTCTTCCCCAAATGCATCCAAGAGTTGAAATCCAAGTCTGTGATCTCTGCTGTGATCTCCTAGCTATTAAAACAGAACCAAAAAAATTAGAAGCCTAGAAACAAGCAGTGTTTTCTGAACAGGGAGAGAAAGGGTTTGGTTTGGAGAGTGTTTTCAGTAGGTTTGGGGCTTCTTGTAACAGAGGCTCCATGACTCTGTCAGGCTCATTTTCTGTAAATAAAATGAAAATAAATTTTTTAACAGAAAACTTGAAATAACCTCACAGCAAATGATTTCTGCATTAAAATTTACTCTTAGGCCATCAAAAGACAACACCCTTTAAACTCTTTCTCCCCTGGCTCTCAGGCTCTATGGCACTCATTAGTGAATATTTTAAAAATGTCTCCTAATTCTTTATTTCAGAACAAAGCACACAAGCTTGATTTTCACTAGAACACCTTCCTTGATCAGATTATAGAACATTTTTTCCTTGTGGGACCAAGGCTGTGAGGACAAAAGAAAACAAATTAGCCAGGTTCAGCCCATGGTACAAGGGGGTCTTGGTTTTGAGAAAAGAATAAAAGAATTATTTCCCTGGTTGCTGATCAGGTGCCTGACTAAAAGTAATGCCTTGTGAATGTTACAATAGGTTTTGTTTCGTCTGAATGATGATAATTACTGCTTACCTCTGACAAAAGCTGCAGGAAGAGTCTGATTTGGATTATTGCTCTGCTAAGATCTCACCTGCCTTGGCCACATGTAGTGAGGCTACCTGGAGCTCCCTGCATAGGGAGTGGCTGCTCTGGAAAGTTTAGTAGGTGCTAACAAGCAGATGCTCCAGGAGGCAGCTCATCCCCATAGCAATTCAAATCTTCCAAAGGGATAAAGAGTGAAGAAGCCTGAAAACTCAGCTTAGACCCACCTCTTCTTTTTTGGTTTTTTTTTTTCCTTTTGCATTGCAATATCAAACAGAAAGGACAACTCAGTGTTAAACAAGTTTAAATTAAAGAAATAATGAAATCAGAAAGAGAGAAAGGTAAGCCATTTTCCTAATTGGCTAATATCTGGGATCTTTCCTCAAGAGTAAATATTCCATTGGTTTCAGACTGTATCCTCTTTTTTGGGCACTCTCCACTGCCACTGTGATATTTAAAGGCTGTGCAGCAATCAGCAGTTTAGCCCCAAAATAGAAAGAAGTACTTTTCATCTTCATGCTTTAAGTATTTGCAGTTTGTGCAGCACGGAATGAGACTCAGCTCCACTGTGAGAAAATGAACCCTTAGAAAGGAGCTGTGCTAGCAGAGACCAAAGGCAACGTGAGATACAGACAGGAGAATATTCAGACTAGGAAGATGTGTACTTACCATGGATTTAGGGGAAGTAGAGGTGGAAGTGTCAAGGAGAAACCCCTAACAGACCAAATGCATGGCAATGTGTGGAGTAAGTAGGAGGAAGCAGGGATGAGTAAGAGGGAGTGTATCTGATGGGTGCAGCTCCAGGCTGAATTTCATCCACTGACACAGTAAGGAGAAATTCCCATGGTGGTAGTGTATTCTTAACTCCTGAAAGGACATGACTACATTAAAACTCCTACCTCTGGGAAATATTTTAAGCAGTATCTAAATTTTAAATAGGCAGCCTGGGTCAGGGAGGGGCTGCAGTGTAGCTAAAATCACCAATTCATTGAGTACTGCACTCAAATTTCTGCTGCTCGATCCCTTGCATTAAGTGTAGGTCAAATCACTCTGTCCTTTCCTTCTTTTTAGGTTTTCAGTAAATGAAATAATAATTACGGCCCTAGCTTTGACATCTAACAGTGAATGTTATCATTAATTTGCTTCTAATATTTCAGTTGCTTTGTTCAGTGAAAGAGTTTGTGATTGATAAATACACAGTCCTGTTACAAGCTTGCCTCTCCTTCACACATAGCACTCAACCAAAACAAGACTTGAAACATGAAGCAGAGAGAAACATAAAAAATAAAAAGGGGCAAGGGAAACAAAAAGCAGAAGCAGGAAAAAAAAGGCAGAAATGATCAGGTGAAGCTCAAGGATTTGCGAGCTCTGCAGGCAAATCAGACTTCTTCTCAGGCATTCACATAAACATCAACAATTCTTCCCCTCTCCTTTTCTCTTCAGAGTGACACTAGTGGACTTTCGATAAAGCCACAGGTTCATGTGGCACATCTGTCTTTTATTTGTTAGTGAGGGCAAACACTTGTGCAGGAGTAAAGTTCTGCACTTTGGCAAAAATCAAATATGCTCTCTTCAATAAAATATTTAGTTTGCCTTTCGCCGTAAGGTTTACAAGCGCCTAAAGGTGTGGTGAATGTTTTACAGCCTTGAATGCATGTAAAGCCGTGCAAATCATAACCTAGGATTGCCTGGGAAGAGACGATCGGAAAAAGGAAAAAAAAGATAAGTATGTTTGTTGAAAGCTGAGCATATATGCATATAAGAATGGAAAAGAAGGGAAAGGAAAACAGCTATCTACAAAAATATTCAATTTTAAATTGGAATGGTAATATCCTGGAATTGCTAGAATTTCACAGCTGGCTGCAGCATGGTGAAATGTGTATATCTGAGAAGGTTACATTTCCCACCCATGCTATGGAAAAACATGCATAGATATCTATGTTACGTAGCAGGAGTTTCAGCAGCAGGAGAGTGTGCAACAGATGCACGCTCAGAAATGCCAACGTATACTCAGAAATGTTTTTCTGACATTCCTGGAATTAGGAGTAGCGTGTCAGGAGGCTGTGACCACAAGGGACAATTGTGCAGTGGCAAATGCAGGTGCACCAGGTTTTGTGTGGTTTCAGCAGCGTGCCGAGTGGGAGTGCATTTCTGCTAACAAACCCGTTATAGCCTCCCCGGAGAACTGAATCCTAAATGTGTTTCTGTTCCTGCTCTTATCCTCCCACTGCTCTCTCTGAGCAGTTAAAGGATTTGATTCATTCATCCCCTCCCTTTGTCTCCCAATCCTTACCCTTCCCAGCACGCAATTACTACTTGTTATTATATAATTTTTTGTCACATGGATTATGGTCCTAATTACAGCCCCTGCCTGGGAGACTCAGGTGTAGAAATCGGTTTGTTTGCTGGAGTTGTCCTCAGGTGATTGTTTCATTGCAATGTATTTATAAGGCTTTTTGAAGCCACTCCAGAGGGAAATGAAAACTGCCCAGACCCGAACCAAATGACATTATCTTCTTTCAGCGAGCTGAAGAAGGCAGCTTAGTCTTAATTATTTATGACTGAGTGTGTAGAATACCCCTCTGGTGATTATACATGTCTCACTTCCACAGGCAGGATCACATGGGGGCCCATTTAGAGCAACATGGCCCCGTATCCACTGACACCCTGTTACACAGCTCAGAGCCCTGAGAGATTTCTCCTCCGTGAAGCTAGGCAAACACATGGCAAAAGAGCAGTGGGAAGCCTGGTGAACCTTCACACCTCTTGAGACAAACCATGCTGAGGTTTCCTGTGGATGGGGTAGTTCTACTCTCACTAGCCCTTGCTTTCTCTTGTGCTGTTGCCTTGGGACAATATCCAGGGCACACAACCCTGCTTCAAAGCAGGTTGCAGACCCTGGAAAGCCTCCAGACAAGAAGTGCTGTGCCTTCCTTTTTGTTGTTTACATTTTTGCATGCTGGATGGCATTGAAAAGTGGCTGACCTGGCATTTTTTGTGGAAGTGGAAAGGGCCGTATGACAAAACTATTATTTTTGATCAGTGAAATGTTGTCCAATAACATGACCCACCATGGAACCAGGGGAGAAGGTGGGCTGGAGGTCCAAGGGTCTCCTTGTCATCCAGATCTCCTGCCTGAGGCAGAAGTGCCATGAATGACTGCAGAACAAGCACAAAGTGTCTCTCATGGCACACCTAGACAGAGGAACAGTCCCTGCCCAGGCTGCTTGTGGCAGCACAGTGCTGACCTGCCCTCCAAGTGAGCTCTTTGTCCATTCCTTCTAGACAACCAACTCAGCTGCAACTCAGACAACTTGATATGCCAGAAATTCAGTGGGGAAAAAAAGGGGGATCATCCATAGGAAACTGAGAGCCCAGGAATTCAGTTATTGATCATCCCCCCCAAGTATACAGTGTTAAGACTGAAAAGTTGCTGAAAAGATGAGCTATTTGATCTATGCCAATCTCTGGCCTTTGTCCCTATTTTACTCCCAGTCTCCAAGCTAGAATTTCTTACAGAGCTGGTTTGGGTTTCAGTAAAATGCGATAAATGTTATCAGTGTACTTTCCATCTACCACCTGCCTGAGAAATGCTTGAATTATTCCCAATGTTAAAAAGTCTACAAGTGTTCAGTTTTACTGATCACTTTGATTTTGGCACCATGCATGGACCAAGGAGCCTTACAGTAATCTACACAAACCCACCCAGTTCTGGAGGCCACTGACCAACTCTGCCAGGTTACTGAAATCTTGTATTTTGGTACATTTTTGGGGTTGAGTATTTGTTTTGAGTATTTTGTTAAATTTATGTCACAAGGTAAATTTTTAGAAGGGATTTCAGATCTGCAAAGTTTACAACAGCACTAGCAGAGGTCAGGGGCTCCTGCAGTCCTACAGACAATGGAGAGTGGTTTTTTTTAAAGCAAAGTATTTTTCAAGTAAAATTTCTAATTGATGATTTTGAATAACTTACTTAGTCTTTCCAGAAGTTTGCCAAAAGGAAACTAAGGCATCTGAAATATTTTTTTTCACAGTCCTCTAGTAGATAAGTATATTTTGGTTCAAAAAATAAGGTTAAACTGATATAAAATGGACACTGGTTTTGAGACACAAGAATTAAAACCAGAACAGAGTCTTATGCATTCAGAAAGCTTCCTGATATGCTGGAAGGGCTCTGTTATGTTAGTGCAGTATCCAGATGCTTCACAAATATACTGTGGAAAACAGCACCATGAATTATTATGTGTTTGAAGTTATCCGACGGAGAATTCTGTCGGGTTTTTTTAAGGCTCTAGTACTCTGGTAGGTTTTTTTCTTCCTTTTGGGGGGCTTCAATAGAAGTTCCTAAGCAAAACCAGCACAGCTGTAGGAGTTTTGAAGGAAGCTTGCTATCATCTCAGCAGACAGGCTGCTGGCATGGATGAATTAGCACAGCTGCCGTCTACAATGTGATCTAATTCACATGGCCATCAAAAAAAAAGGGCAGTTTCAGTTTGTTAACGTGTTACTTGAACAAGTGATTAAAAGACACAGTGAAGTTTAAACAGTGAACAGTTTCCCAGATTCTGACATTTTACTAGCAATTCATTACTTTCAATATTGCTTTTGTATTCTTGTTCTATGTTAGCTTTCTTGATTCCACCTTAATGGTTTGTTTTTTATCTGGGTTTCAACAACTCTGCTGGATGCTACTCCTCTGTTTAGAAATGGGATTCCATATTACATCAGCCCTGTGATCCTGCTGCTCATGTGCTACTTGTGAACAGAGACACAAATATGCTTTCAATCCAACATTTTATTTACAAGGAAATTTGGCCAAATTCCTCTGCTGTAAACTGAAAAAGCAAAAAAAAAATCTCTAAACTCTTTGGGGAAGAAAGAGAGGGGGGAAAAGCTCCCTGCTTTTTACACTGTTGAAACTTCCGTTCACAGTTTTGGGAGGGGAGAAGAAAACTAATTCCTGGGCCACAAAATCAAAGCACGGGAGGAAAAGGAAGCCACTCCAATATCTTTGCTTTCCAGCACTGAAAAATCTCCATCCTCACCCACAGGCAGCACGTTGTATGCACAGATGGATGGCGGCATGGCCCAATAGCATGGTCCTTAGTAAAGCAAAAACTCTGCCAACTCCCTGGCCAAAAATTCCCCACAGGGTCCCTGAAGAGGCAAATTTCCAATGGCAAGCAATAAGAACACAGGCAACAAAGGTCTTGGCAGGGCTGGGTACTGGCTGCTCCTTGTGGCTCTTCCAGGGCTGCTCAGGTTGCCAGCACGGTGACAGCAGGGGCAATTGATGCCATCCAGATCTGGGCTGGCAGCCTCCAAACACTCACCCACACTGTCCAAACAGCAGTCTGCCTCCGGGTCATGGGATAGCAGTGACAGGGAATTCAATGGCAGTAAGGTCTAGCCCTGCTTTTTGTCCCAGCTTGAGAAATGAGGGACTGAGGTGAGGACATCTGCTGCTGCTGCTGCTGCTGCTGCTGCTGCTGCTGCCCACAGCTCTGGCTGCTCCAGGGATCAGACAGGGGCATTTTTCTGGGGTGACAGAGGAGGGTTCATTTACAGTGCTGTTAAGCAAGATACTCCAAATCAAGATATTCCCTTCCAGTAGCCACGGAGGGTTGATGAGTGGGGACAGAAAAACAGAACCACTGTAAGAGATGTGGTCAGTGCAGTACCAGGTCTCAGATTCATTCAGCTTATCCACATCCGCTGCATCCTCTTCACGTGTCCCCCAGTTTTTATAGCGTCTCAGTGAGCAGACAAACCAGAATTTAGCCAAGTACTCTTGCTTTATCTTATTACCTGGTGTGAACCCTTTGGATTACTAATGCAGCAGAAACAATGCCAGTGTCAACAGACCAGGGAAGAGCTCGAATGACCCTCACTCTAGAGCTGTGTTTATAATAAACTCCTGGAAACAAGAGCCAATTCCTCTGCTCTGACTTACAAACGCAACACCAGAAGCGCACAAACCAAATCCTGTTTTGCTGGGGAAATGTTCAAACACAGGGCCTTGTCTGTAGTGGTGGGCTACCTGTATCATGCAAGTCTGGAAATCTAAGATATTGCCAGCCAGTGTAAGCCAGATGCTGGTATGTTCCCCCTTGGTGCAGGCTCACAGCAGTGCTGAGTTTTGCCTCTTCTCGAAATTCCTCCCACCTTTCCCCGGGTAGCATCTTCCACAAAAGCACTGCTCTGGGTTGTGAGTGAAATGTGGGACAGCAAAACTGGCTTGGGCACTCATCAGAGAAGGTCAGACAGACCTGGGCTGCCTGGGCTGGCGTGCATCTCTTCATGGCATTTGTGGGTGGCAGCCAGAGCTGCTGCTGGCCAGGAGTTTGGGGAGAAAGGGGGTGAAAGAGGCCACAGGTGTGTGACTTGTACCCAGGCAAACGGAACCTGGGTGGATCAGGGTCCCCTCCAGGGACTCTGGGGTGCTGCAGAGATGCCCCCTCCGCCTGGCCCTGCTGCCCCCAGAGACCCTGGGGGCTGGGGTTGTCCTGTGCTTCACAGCAGCTACTGCATTGGTTCTATCTTCAGTCAAGGGGAGGGTCCATAGTGAAACAACACAGCATTGCAGCTTTTTCTCTCCGGACACAATGCTGGAGAGAAAATCATCAGGGAGAGGATGTATCATTTGATGGGAAAGTTTTTGGCAGGAGTCTGTAGCATTAATGTATTTGTTCATGTTGCTGTTGCTGGTAAAACGTAGCTCCCCAAAGAATCTCAGCTGACATAACAGTCTTTGTGTAATTGAGGCATTGCTCTCGCGTTTCTCTCATGTCGTCATTCTCTGCTGCTTAACATCTTCACCCTCGCCCTCATCCTCGCCTTCTCCAGGCTTGTCTCCTGCTGCGTTGCTGCTAGAAATCACTCTGCTCTCACTCTGTCAGCTACTTACTTATTTCCAAATCACTTCCTTTATTTTATTTCTCTGATTCCTCCTTTGTGCAGCGATATATCTGTCTGCATGTGCTCTCCCACATTTTCCCTCCTGCTGGTTCTTTGACAACCTCTCTGTCCGAGGCTCAGGGATTATTTTGTGACACGTTCTGTCTTATCTGCTATAATAGATTTTGCATGGTCCTTTTCAGTTGTAAATACATCATCTTTGCCACCTTTCTCTTCTGCAGACTTGATAAGGTTTCAAAGAGCTGCGCTCAATTTGAAGGAAACTTCATATAAGCCTTCTCTATGAAACTTACTAATATAAAATTGTTTCATACATTCTTTTAAGAAGCTATTTAGGTATTTAAATCCTGTTGACCCGCAGCCCAGCATAGAGGCTGCTTGCAGATCCCATTTTCTTGGTTTCTCCTGTTTCTGCATCGCTTGTCCTGTGCTTACACTAACACTGACAGCATGGATGGGGGGACACCAGCAGTGCTGGGAGAGATGGACCCAGCTGTGAGGTGCTGGCTGGTGCTGCTCTTCTTCATTTCTTGTTTCCTACCTTGGTTTCAAAGAAGAAAGCTCAAAGGAGATTCTCTGCCACTCCAAGCTACAGCAGGACATGAGTAAAGCAGCAGAAAATTGCAGACGTACATGCACAGAATTGATATTTAAGCACCGGAACCAGTTTTCTGATCTCTTTTCTGAATGGTGCCTGGATGAGCAGTGTTTTGATATATAGGCAGACTCTGGTTGTGTTAAATGGTAGGAATCCTTCAGCGAGCTGGAGTCTCTGCCCCCAGAAACCGAGCTCTGGGTCTGTGCCTGCATTTGGATGACTTTGAGGAAGGGTAGAGAGGGTTCTTTCCAGCTAGTTCGAGGGTACAAGTGCATGGCTTTGAATGTATGAAAGTACAGGGTTGGCTGGGTACAGATTCCATGCAAGTTTGTGCTGAAACACAGCTGACCCCTGCGAGCAGAGCTTCCAGTCTGTGGGAGATGCACCGGGCAACCTTCTGGGCCAGGAGATGCTGCCCTCTCTCCTTGCCCCTGTTTTTTTTGGCGTTTGGGGCAGGAGGGGAGACTGGCTGGGGAGGGGAAAGAAGCTGAGAAATGAAACGAGGCACGAAGGCTGCACGAGAGTCTTTTATCAGGTACATCTTCGTTTTTCAAGTGCCTATCATATCACGCAAACTGCTCTTGAAGAGCCCTCCATTTACCCTCTCCCCTAATTAAATGTGCACTTCATTAATGTAAATTGGGGGTTTAATGCTCTTGTTGAAATTCTGAAGAAAGTGCTATGGCCTTGCGAAATGCTTAAGCATCATTGCAAATTAGATTAGGGACCAAGAAAGGCAGTAAAATTAGAATGATAATGGTTGATGTGGCTTCCTGACAGGCGTGACTATTCAGGGATCAATGGGATGGAGAACAGTTTCCCCCAGCCTAAAGCAAAAGGCAGGGACAGACGTCAGCCTACAGATGTGGCTTTTGGAAGCTCTTTCAATTAGTTTAATTTGGTAAATGGTGGGGATTTAGAGGCTCTTAGCCAGTCATACAAGACAAGAATACATTGAAATGTTTTTTCGCTTTTTAACATAAAATAGGATTGGCCACATTTGCATTTCTTAACGCCGGGGTGGGGAGGCGGAGGGGGAGGAGGGGGCTGGGAGGGAGTGGCGGTGGGTGTTTAACCAACTTGGGGCTTTAAAATGGAAATGCTGGCCCTGGAGCTCGTTTGGGAACTCTCCCTGCCGCAGCCCTGGGCGGGGGTGCTGCGGACCTCCGGGGAGGGTCCCTGGGCACAGCTTGGGAAGCGCTGGGGATGGGGTGGGGGGACAAAACAGGTCCTTAAACACGGGGGGTGTTGCTATGGGGGCTTTCTCTGGGCTTCGCTGAAGGGAGACGAGTGTCCCTGTCCCTCTCTCGGGGCTCCAAATCGCCGGTGCTCTGCCCTTCTCGCACTCCTGTAATCGCGCTCATTTACCTCTGCGAGGTCGGGAAGGGAAAGGCAGCTGGAATGTGCAAACAGCGCTCCTTTCTGTGTCCCTGCCGGAGCCAGGAGTTGGAGCTTGTTTTTTAATCCCCTCACTGGATGGGCAATTGTAATTAATGAGGTGGAAAACAAGTTCGACAGACAAGTGGCGCTGAGACTTGGCTGGGTTTGCGCGAGGAGGAGGTAAGAGGAGGGTATTCCTGACTGAGGATTTCTTTACTATAAATGTGCAAATAAAAAAAAAGCGACACCAACCCAAAACGCAGGAACATCAGCTTTTATGGAAAGCTAATGCCTCAGAAACAAATCCGACAGCACAAAGCTGTGCAGTGGTGCATGGGGTGGCTGCGGGCGCTGCCTGCGCGGAGCAGCCCCATTTAAGGGAGGTCCTCTCTCACCCCTAAAGCTGAGCTTTCCCTCTGAGCCTGGCCTGTTAACTGGGCTCCAGAAATGTTCCCTAATCCTCTCTTGACAGAAAATAATTCACGTGCAGTGAGGGTGCGTGTTTGCCAGAGGGAGAGACTCTGCTTAGCAGGAAAGAGCAGTCTGGGATCCATAGGGTTGGATAGGGTAAGCCTTGCACAAGAGGAGGACTAAAGTATCGCCCTAAATGGGGTGGGTTTCCTTGTGACTTTAGGTGCTCCTTAGCCACAGGAAAGCATCCTTATTGAACCCAGGCAGTTCAAAAGTTAGGTTTTGGATGTTGACTGAGATGTTGCCGATGGACTCGTACCCCTCCCTGTTTGAGCAGCATTGCAGTAATGCAGCACCAGATGCCAGGGGCTCTGGGTGTCAAACACCAAGCGCCAGGCACAAAAGTACAACACATTTGGTAATTCCTTCTCTTCTCCAGCCAGTGTAATGTGCAGCTTTGCTCAGTGCTGGGCAGCTTCCCTGAAGCAGCCTGTGAAATAACCGGGTTTTTCCTCACTGTGCATTCCAAAAACAATCCCAGCCGTCTGTGCCAGAGGAGGAGTGAGGCCTGGGACTAGAGCACCTGATTCCACAGAGCTCGGGATGGAGATCCCTGTGAACAGCAGATGAGAAGATCCTGCAGAGCTTGGCAGGCCAGTGCCTTGTGGGAGCTATTGCTACTGGTCTTTCAATTTCATTAGCACTAAATTCACCTTTACAAAAATTAAATTTTAAAAAACTGCTTGACTTGGCAAGGGCACCAGCTGAAAGATGAAGTTACTGTTTGTAAATGCCAGACATGAATTAATTTAGCAGTGCACTTGTCCTGACTTTATGAAAACATATCCCGAATATTGACTTTTTCTTTCTTCAGTAAAACCTCTTTTCCTTTGATGGGTGAGGCCTCTGTCTCATTCCAGTGGGCTGGTGTCGAGTCACTCTGAAGCTTTTTCAATGTGCTGCTCATTTGGAAATGTGGACATGAAGTTGCTGGGTCTCTGCTGCCTCCTGGAGAGCTAGGTGAGAGAATTTAGTGCTGCTTTTGGGAGATGAGTACTTCCAGTGCACTCAGGACAAACCTGAAAAGTGGGAGCTGTGTCATCTTTTAAACAGAGAGCGCGTAACATCATCAGCTTGAAAGAAATCTGGTAATCACGTCTGGCTGCCAGTTACCTCAAAACTTTTTGCTGTGGAAGGGGGTAATGGCAGTTGTGCATTGTTAACCTTAAAAGGAAAAAAAACCACAAAAACCAAAACAGTTTAAAAAGATGTGTGTCAGTTTTAAAACAACCAGAAAGGCAGATAGACTCCTTAGAGGTCAGAGGAAGTATCTGAAGGTGCCTTTTCTGTATGCCAGTTGACATCCTGAAAGCTGCAGCTACAGAGACTGAAAGAAGACCAATGCACAAAATGGGTAAAACAAGAGAAAAGAGCAACCAGCAGGCAGTGCAGATGGAAAAATAACAGGGAAGGAGCTGGTCAGCCTCAGGTCTTCTTCAGGCAATCAGTAAGCAGTTTGCTCCTGTAGTTCTCCCTGCACCCCTATGGAAGCCAGCTGGGAAGCAGAGGTTTTCCCTGCTGTAAAGGCATGATTAGGTGTGGCCCTGTGGATCACTCTCACTTATTCAGCTGTTAAAGCAGCTTAAACCCTTATAAGAACATTAACATTTGGGTGCCAATACCAGCTTGACCTTTATTCATAAAGTGCAAAGAGTTGGAAGTACAACAGATTGGTTGCCAGCAATTGCCTTTTATGTGCAGTTTAGAGGCTTTGATTTCTCTCCCCTTTCTTCCTTTAATCTGACATCGCTGCCTTGAATATGTTTGTGCTCTAAGTAAACAGGGCCAGTGCAGGCCTCCCTTTTTGAAGAACTGTGTGTCTGTGTGAGAGTGAGGTGGGGACTGAGGTGACCTCAAAAAAAAAAAAGAGTTTGCCTTTGGAATTAGAGGGCTTAAGAATAGATGGAGGACACCAGGGTTGAATGGAGCTGTTCACAGATCTCTGAGTTGAGCTCCACATCAGTCCTGAGGAGCCCCAGCTATTTATTCCAAATAGCTGTGTACATGGGGAATAAGAATGTAAGGATTTATATTAACTCCCCTGGACTTTTGACTTCATGACATACACAAGACAGAAGCTCCAAGTGGAGCACAACAAAAGTGAAGTGTCTGAAAAAGTCACACCATCTTGTCCAACAGCATCTGGTCCCACCTTGTGTTCTTGGGTTACTTCTGAGGTAGGAGAGATGCCCAAGACTGGTTTTTTTTTATTTCTAGTGACAGATTTATGCTGGTTTTCTGTGATTTTCTGGTTTTACTCAGTCTGCATAGTGATAGAGTCACATCATGGCTGACTGTTTTCCAGAAGCATGGAGGAAAAGCTGAGAGAAGGTAAAGGTGAACCTGAAAATTTCAGTGTTGTTTGGGCACCTGGCTCTCTCTTTGAAATTCCTTTTAAGTTTTTAGTCCTGGTTTAGACAGCTTTTTGATATTTTTGTTATAGGATACTTGTCTTCCGTAGATCCTGCAGTGCTTTGTCACAATCTGTTTTGTCAGGACAGCAGTTTTCCAACCACACTTATGTTTATGCATATGTGTGGCCTAGAGAGCTGCATTTAAAAAAAATACCAAAAAACCCCAACATTGTTTTTTAGAGGTCATCCAGCTATGTCTGCAATGACCCTGATGACTTGTCTTCAATGGAAATACCTTTTAGATTTGTGTGGTACTTCCATCTTCCATCTAGAGCTGGAGATCTTCTTGGTTTTCTGCTTAGACTGATGCTGCAGGAAGAAATCTTTTCTACTCTACTCCCCCCAGCAGTGGGGTTACTCTTGACTTCTCCAGGTATCTGTGTCTCTTGGCCATTGTGTGACTTACAGCAGATTTTATTCTGCCCTTGTCCTGCACATCAGTCTATCCCAAGCCTTCTTGCCTTCTCCAGGATTTCAAACCCCTGCCCAAAGCTCTTGCTTCAATAAAAGTGCTTTTTTTTGTGCTGACAAAATATATCTTTATAGCAGAAGGAAGGTCTGAATGAACATTTCAAGTCTTACCTGTCACAAGCCATTAGCTGAATTGCTTAAAGAAATCCCCTGACAAGTGTAATTGCTGGTTTTGTGTTACAGAGCTTCATGATATTGCCCACAAGAAGAAATTCTTTTACAAAAGCCCCTTCTGTTTAATAAAGTAATTTGTTCCAGTTACAGTGATAATAAAATTGCTGAAATGAAACAGGATTGTTCAATGAGGACCTGAATCCAATTTGCTGTACTAGTACGATTACACTTTTATCTCTGTGTTTACTCATTTGTAGAATTGCTACCAGACTTTTTATATGCAATTAATGGGATTAATGGTTCCCAGTACAGGGAAGACAGAGCCCAGGAGCACAGCACCTTATTTTGTGTGTCAATGACACACCAGCCTTTTGTGGAGCGCTGCCTCAGGGTGTAATTCAGTGTAACATGCTGCTTTCCTCTCTGTTCTTTGCAACAGGTGGAGGGGATCTCATGGCATTTGATCTCATGGTTGGTAGTTACTACATTTGTACTGCTGTAAGGTCAGAAGAGTTGCTTTTGTGTCACTGCTAAGAACAGAAATTTATCTTCCTGGGGGGAAGGGTGGCAAGACACAACCTCTGTCCTTTGAGTTCAAAACAACTATGAAACAATTGTTTATTCATGCCTTTTTTTCTTTTCTTTTCTTCTTTGCAAGTCTAGAAATTACTTATTGGAGATTTGTGAGCCATGGAAAAGAATGATTTTTCACTTCATGGTGACTGAGGGAGTGCCTGCAGAGATACATCTACACTAACTTTTCCTTTTTGGGATTCTGCAGACAGGAAGATGAAGGAGAAAACCCATAGTGTGCTGATGTGGCTCACAACTTATTACACTGATGCCTCTGAACCTGATGTGGCCTGATGTTCCCTAACTTCAGCTGGGACCAAATCTCCCCAGCCCAAGGCATGCAGGCTAGTTGGCTTCACAGCTCACACATTCAAGTAACATGTGCCAGCTTTTGTTCCTCTGCTTCCTGACACTCTCGTAGCAATTCCAAACCTACAAGACTGATATTTGACCCTCTAAAAGTGGCATTATTTGAGGCTTTGAGTAGAGAAAGCGACCAATGATAGAGTACGTGAGCACAGAAAGGGTGGTTTACTTGCTCCCTAAAGCTGGCCATGAGGTGAGATTAGGTGCAAGATCCAAATCAGCTCCATCAGTCGCTTCAATCCAAGCACAAACATACTTAGCTCCTAATGAGGGAATGCAGGCACACTCTCTGTGGTTATTAATATCCCCCTGTGTCCCCGTGGCACCAGCACCGTGCTTGCTGCTGCCCACACACAGAGCCAGGAGCAGTGCTGCTCCAGAGAGCTGGCAGTGTGAGCAACAGCATACACAGTCTAAGCATTTGCAATCCTGGAGACAAACTGAAGGCCCTCCTGACATGTTACTAGCTCAGGGATATAAGTGGACTTCACTAAAAGCCAGACAGATTAACTTGCTAGGTTTGACTTAAATGCCTGGACTGCAGGGGAAGAGCTTGCCAGCTTCCATAGGGGCACTCTAGCCTGAATGGGATTTTTCAAGAGACTGTGGGCAGCTCCCAGCTCTAGGGCCATGAGGCTGGATTCTGGGCTCAAAGTCCACAGCTGGTGGTGGCCAAGAGGGTTTTGTATATTGGGCTATCTGGAAGAACCTGCTGTTCAGAAGAAGGGTGTTCCTTGCTCCAGTTAGATGCTTTTATATTTAGTAAGGGACCCAGACCTCAGAGTCAGACACTGGCAGGTCTTTTATGCTATTTTTTTTAAAAAT
Organism: Hippolais icterina; assembly: GCA_013400075.1. Taxonomy (NCBI): domain Eukaryota; kingdom Metazoa; phylum Chordata; class Aves; order Passeriformes; family Sylviidae; genus Hippolais; species Hippolais icterina. The sequence goes on along the minus strand of VWYN01003367.1, from coordinate 46,791 downwards.
GCAGATAAAATTAGACAACTTCTAAACTGCTCATGCCTTAACACAGAAGCAGCCAATGTAGAAATGGTCTCATGATGCAGTAGTGGAAAATACCAGGGAAGCAGGGAAATCATTTACATGGTGCTTATTTTATATTAAATTTAATCAGATTAAGTTTTAGAATGCAAGAGGCTGACATTTTCACTTGATGGAGTTCTGAGGCCATTCAAAGCCAGTAGGAGCCTACAGCTCCAGGGGCTGGCTGGAATTCCTTTTGGTGCCAGGTTCAAGCTGACTTTCATTTAGAACATGACTGCTCTGTGCTGGGGTAAATGAGAAACCTCAGCCTGATGCCTTGGGGGGCAGGAAGAGCCACTGGCAGTGGTGTGGCTTATGGCAGAGGCTTTGACATGTGGGCAGGGAATGTGGAGCAGAAACACTGAGTCTCCTTGTTGCTCCTGTTGCGTTGTCTCCCCAGCAGAGTTCAGAGCTGGCTTGTGGCAGGGGATCACTGTCCACCAGAGTGGGTGACTGAACGCCAGGGCGAGGTGCTGAGGGGGAGCCTGTAGGTGGCTTGAGTAACATCTGTCCCAGCCCCACAGAGTAGTGACTGCCCTTCTGCAGTCATTAAAGGTGCTGCATTACTCCAGGGGAGTACTGGAACCCTTGAGAGGGGAGTGCTTGGAGATGTCTGTCGATTGCCACGTTTCTTGATGTGCTGCTCTAACCATTTGGTAGCAGTTATCAAACAGATCACACACAGAGAGCTCCGTGCTGTCAAGGATATCTTCAGCATCTTATGAAGCTCATCACGAGGGCACAAACATCTACTTTCTCTTCCTAAAACCCCAAGCTGCTTTTTTCCCATGGAGACAAGCTGAGGGGGGTGAGCAGTGACAGCAACTGACTGTGGCTTCTGTTCTCTGCCTCCTTGTATGCTGAGGATGCCCCTCTGATGTGTGGAGGTTTTGCAGTGCAGAGTGTAGGTTCTTCTGAGTCCCTGAGGAATTTCCAGTGTCCAGAGCACGATGCCTTCTAATGTTTACATGGGAGTTCTCTATCTCCCCAAAGCCCTTACCATCTTGCAAAGAGCTTTGGGTACTGATTAAGCTGATAATAGAATAAATAACGGGCTAGCCTAGTTCTCAGCTGCCAGCCTTCTTGACAGTCTTTGTTAGACTGCAGTTAGCTTATAAACCCTAGAGCAATAGATTATCCTCTGGAAACTGTAATGTCTTCTGTACCTTGGCACTTTGTAAGGACTCTCACACAGACTGTCTCAATCACTTTCAGTGTCCAGATCAAAGATTTCTGACTTATCTGAGCTAACTACCAGTATTTTTCCCTTTAGTGCTGTAGCAGTGTCAGCTCTGAGTGTTGATACAATGCTGGTCTGTTTGCCAATGTGCTCATATATCATGCAGCCTCACCATTGAAATAAGGTGAATATAGTCTTAAGAGGAATGTTGAATTTTATGTATAGTATAATCCAGAACCCACTAATGTTTTAAAAGAGACAAGGTCAGGGGGAGGAGATGTTTTGTGGACATCTATGTCCTGTGAATTCAGCTGTCTGAAAGGTCAAGCTTGTAAGGGATACTGCTGATAATTCTCCTGCAGTTCCCAGACCTTTGTGCCCTATGCTGACAGCTCAAAACACCACCCCTCACCAGCACCCCACCAAAACTCAGATATTTCTGGCAACGGGACCAGACCCAGCAGAAAGTGGGCTGGCAGCAGACAGCCTCCACTGGGAGGACCACATAAGGCCTGGGAAGGTTTGGGAAGCAGTTTTGGCCACACCACTGAACAAGGGTGCCAGGGCTGGGAAAGGGCTGCACAATGAAAACTCCAGTAAAGGAGTATCAGGCCCACTCCTGGGAGGAGAACGTGGTTAGGGCACAGGAGACCAGGCTGGGCACTTGCTGGCTGGTTTATCCTTTCCATGATCACAATAAAATAAGGTTGTGCTGTACTGATTGCTGTTTGTGTCGAGTGTCCAGAGGCAGTAACAGCTACCAGGGCTCTGCTGTACTCAGAGCTCTGCTAAAATGTAGTATAGGTTTGGGACTTTTTGAGAAAATTTATGTCCTTTTTGAAAAGCATCAGGCAGCTGGTGAGATCACAAACAAGACTAAGGAGGGCACATCCCCTGTTAGGCATCAGCTCAATGGCATAAATGTGAATAGCTATGAAGCCTCTTGATCCCAGCCCTAGTTCTAGACACACTACCCCACACCTCCCTCATGGCAAACGGGATAAAGAGGCACAACACTCCTTTTTAGTGATGTTTCTGCTACACTGGTCACAATGTCAAAATGACTTTGAGGTTAAGAAGAAATGAAAGCTAGAAGTGACTGGATGTTTGCATGTCAAATCAGGAGGGCTTTGCCTCTGTTGTTCAGCAAGCAGCCTCTGGTGTTAGACTGAGTTTCAGCAAGCTTGTGCACTCAGAATCAAGAACAAAACTCCACTGTCAGGAGCCCCTCTTGCCAGACTGGGCCTTCTCTTTGCATCCTGTGAAAGCCTCTGCTGCCCTTGGACACTCTGAAAAGAAAGGAGCAGTGGTGCACCCAAAGCTCAGGTGTTTGAGGGACGTGATCAGGCTGTAGTGCTGAGCCACATTAGGGAGCTGGAGCCTGTTGCCAAGAATTAAGAGCTTTTAGTCTGAGTATATTGTTGCCTTACCTGTTTTTTCCCCACAAGCTGTTGGGGGCCCCTTTAAGAACCCCCTCTCTGTGGAGCAGCTCCGGGTCCCTTCGGCCAGACGTGGCAGGAATGGATGGGCTGTGTGCGGCGGGATCAATTGTAAAAAGTGGAATTAGTCATTCTAAATCATGCAGCTGTGGTCGAAGGGAGCTCTTCTAAAAATCATTAAACAATCATGTATTCCTATTGATTTATTCAAAATACCTTGAGGGAAAGCAGATTAAACACAATGTAAAAGTAAACTAATGCAGATTAAATGGATGAAGGATGGGCCGATAGTTCCCTAGGTAGTTTTTTTACTAATGAGAGGAAAATTATATGTACACTATTACCAGTATAAAAGGGTCTATTAGAGGTCTTTTGCTTGACATATTTATGTATTTCAAATACTAAGTAGCACAGTGAATTAGGTTTACCCTGGACATTTGTTATTTTTATTGCATCTCCAAGTGATAAACAGGGCTTTCTCTTGAGGGCAGCACAGTGCTTTTCTCAGGAGGCACAACCCTATCTGCATAGCAAAATGCTGAGATGACAATTGCATTTTGGATGACATTTATTAGCAATCCAAGTGCAGTTTTATGCCCACTTCTGAGGATCACAGCCAGTGTTTAAATTGAGGGGTGCAGGTATAGGTCTGCATTTGTAGCCACCATCACCCCACCTTCTTTCCACTTCATCCTCTCATGCTGCTGCTTTTGAATGGCATTCATCCAGAAGCCAGGGGTGACACATTCACTGTTCATTCACCACTGTCATGCACTTGCAGCATGCCCTGAGGACAGCAACACTGCAGGGAAGATGATTTTGTTCAAATGCAGTGGAGTTGTCATCTCAGATGTGCCCACTCACATGTGCTTGCTCTGACTGCTGCTGGTGTTCAGGAGGAGCAGAGCCACACCCTGGAGACAGCCACATCCAACACCTTTGGAAACAGGGCAATCATACCTGATGCAGCCAAGCTCTGGTTTAAATTTAGGGCAAGAATCCTCGCTTTTGGTTTATAGAAGTGTCTGAATGTGGTAGAATCAACCACATGGAGTAATAAATACCAGGAGTCACTTTGTAATTTTGCAGAAACTCAGAATCAGAAACTGTAAGGTTGCTTTCTCCTGCAGATAAGGATAGAGCTGGTGACTTTAACCTTCTTGCATTACACAGACTTCTTCTGGGTTTTCTGCAATGACTCCAGTAAACGGTGGTTTTCTAAAAGCGGTATCTCAGAGAAGATTAATATTGTATAGGAAATAATGTTCCTGTGTTGAGATTCATTTGCAAAGCCAACTTAACATTACTGGGAAAAACAAATATATGGCCCTTATTAAAGGGTATAGAGGTTTCCATTTTTGCCTGTATGTATACACAGTGGAAGGTGAAGGAATCATAATTAAGTGGATTAGTTCTATACCTTATCTACTTTTGTAATTATTGCTCTTGTCAAATAATGTACCTAAACTAACCTACAAAATGAGACCTTGTCATGACAGGCAGATAAAAAGTTCAAAAACACATTTATGATCATTTCATTGTATGCTGCACTTAATTAAAATATAGGTAGCAGCCTGCAGGTATTTATTTACAGAACTTTAGGTTTGATATGTAATTTGTGCATAAACCACAAGCTATGGCACTGTTATGGTCTTTTTAGTCGGTATAGAAATATTTACCCAACAGTTGCTGGAGGAAGTGTATGGCATAAGAACGCCTAAAGATGGGGCACATGAAGTTCAACTCGCTCAACAAGTGGAAATGTTTGATTTCATTAAGTACTAATTACTCACCAGCACTGTTCTGTCCCTGTGGTGATACTGAAGGTGGCATTGGCATGTTTGGGAAGGGTCTCCTGCTGGCTAGCATGAGTGTGGTGTGGAGGAAAATCCTGGGCTGTAAAAGTATTCTTCCTGCCTTTTGGCAAGTGATGTCCTGTGCAGTTTTGTTAGCAAAGAACTTCAGTGAGAGACCTTGTGGAAACCTTCCACAGTTTGAACTAAGTTTGTGTTGAAAGATGATTAGGTTTTGTAAGTTTGTCTTCAAATATCTCTGGGCTTTGAACACAGCGTGTCTGCTTCATAAAGTTCTCCTAATTAAAATACAGATGTATCAAGCACTGGTAAGGATATAGGGTAAATTGGTGGGTTCCTAGAAAGAACAGCAATAGAGAAACAAGGTGACACTGGTGTTCAGTCCAGCAGCAAGAGAGGAGTTGTCTCTGCAGAGCCATTCTGGAAGCTGCTGCTCTTGCCAATGGGTGCCTGTGCAGAGAGAGCAGGGTGCTGCTGCTCTCCCTGCTGCTGAGGCATTCCTCCCACTCCCAGTAATGCCCCCAGCACCTCCCAAGGCCTTAATCTCTTTCCCAGAGGCATAAAGCAGCTTCCTCTGGTTGCAGAGCAGAAGGGAAGCACGAACAGCATGTGATCTGGGGCTCTCATGTACCTGTGATTCTGGATTTAGCTGAAGTGATTGGACACCCACGAGGAAAGGGAGAGGTTGCCACCACACGGAGGGGATCCAACCTGCTGGAAAAGTGAATTCTGAGCTGCTGCAGCTTGTGGGTGATTGTGCTATGCCAAAGTCAATCTGACTCCTTAAAATTTAAAGCTGAAACTGGGCAATTTCAAGTTGTTTCATGAGTGTTCAATCATTTTTGTTGTGCAGGGTGATGCTTTATCAGACAGTCTGACACCCACTTTAGTCAACTAATTTTAATCTGGTTTATTTTTCCCTTGGTTACTTCCCAGGGCAGCACGGCCAAGTCCTGTCCCTTAGTCATGAGAGACTGAAGGATCAATCTCAGTCTCTATTTCTATTATTTTTTTCACCTGAAAATACTTTTCTTCGAAATCATGTTGCCCATAAGGAGATCTGTACCCTGTTAACAACACAGAGGTTTTGTTTCTGTTAAGTTTCCAAGTACAAGGCCTATCTAGTGTTAGTACATAGGAGCACATACTGAAAACCAATTTTTGTTTACCTATGCAAATGATTGGTGTTTCTGGGCATTTAATGAACTGCAAAATAACAAGTCTCTCTTTGCATGGACCGGGGAGTGCCCATGGTGGAACTCTCTATGGGAGGGAGAGCAGTGGCAGCAGTGAGATGTAATGCCAAAATACCTCATGGTTTAAAACAAACTTTCAGATAAGCTACATATATTGCCAAGTAACAGGGGAAAAAGGGGAAACAGCTTCACTGTGCAGCTGCAAGCAGTGAGCTGGCTGATAGGCTTTGGTCCCATTCTGCTTCACAGGAAAAAACTCCAGCTGATTGCGTGTGTTTAGGTCCAGGTTTTTGGGAGGGTGCAGCCTTCCCCACTGGCTCAGAGAATCAACCCCATTCACCACTGTTCCTTTTCAGAGCTCTACTGTTCACCTTCTTGTGGAAGGCCTTGGAGCTTAAGAATGAACTCTTTCAAATTTCTTTTCTTAAGAGTTGTTCCAACATTACCTGAGGGGTAATTTGTGGGGGGGGGTGTAATTTAACTTTTTTGGCCCCTGTGTTCAGAATTCAGTTTGAAACATTTCAAGGTTTTGCTAACTATAACTTTCCACCAAGTCCTATCAGTAGGATCTTCACCACTTAAATTCAACAGATATCACTTGATGTACTCATTTTTTATATATTCAGAGCTATGCATAGGGAAATTGAGATGGTTGACCACAGGGACTCACCTGCAAGAAGATAAAATTCTCTGAAGGTGACAGGTCAAGCTTTGGTGAGAATGGGCATTGCAATCATCTGCAGTAGATCTCAACCTGGTTCAAGATTAACTCAACCCAGAAAGGAGCAAAAGGAATAACCTTTTGGAGACATCAACTGCAAGTAAAGTCAGTGGCAGGCAAAAAGGGAGAGAAGCTCAGTCCTGGTGAAGAGGGAGGAGGTTCCTTGTGTTGTAACTCACTGCCAGACAAAAAGCAGTTGTACCTGGCATGGGAAGGCTTGCTTGTAAGCCAAAAAAAGGCAAAATATTTTAAATTATTGACTTAATTACCTCTGGAAAATGATTAATGTAGTCTAATTTTTAAAAAAATTATTACTATAGACTGATTTTTTAAAAAATAATTTATTGGTTTGTCAGTTTGGAGATTTGTTTCCCTTGGCTGTTTCAGGAGGCTGTCTTGACTGCCAGCATCAGTTCAGCCTCATTTTCTGTTCTGCAGGAAGATAAAACTGTAGAATTGTCAGACTTGATCAGGGCAGGCAGTCCATCTGATCAACTATCCTGTCACCAGCTTACTAGAAAAATAAAGACAAGGTTTGTTTGCTTCCTTTTTTTTTTTTTTCCCTTTTGCTGCTCTTTAGTATCTTCAAAGCCTCTCTGCTCTACATCTCTTACCTTGCTATTCAGGCTACCTCTGGAGCAGAGAAGCGGTGGGAGAGAAGCGTTTCCAGAAAATCAGTTTGTCCCACCATTGCTAGATATCAATTCTTGGATAGAAATTCAGTCCCAGAACCTCCTTCAGAAACATAACTGAAAGTGACTGTAGTTGCTTTAAAGAAATGAGAGAGTAAATTACCACAAAATCTTGCCAAGTAACACTAAACAAAAAATAAATACCACTTTGAGGGAGAGGAGGGAGAAAAGTTTCTGCAGTCAGAGTTGTATACCTTGTACAAGTCTGTCTTGAATGATTTCTGAGTCAGTAATAAATAGATATGATGAGATACAACCTGTCATCACGTTTGATCCAAAACCTTTCCATTCCCCTTTCCATTTGGGAGGAAAAGGCCTGCATTTTTGCCCCTCTCCCTACGTATATGGGGCACCATTTCAGTTCTTTATTGTCACTGTGGTAATGCAGCCCATAAACAAAGCCAGTTATCAGCCTGTGAAGAGATGGAAAATCCATCCCTAAGTGAAGCTGTTGCAAGGCAGTTCCCAACTGATGCAAGTTGGAAGTAGAGAGGAGCCTCAAGAATCCTAAGTAGAACAAACTTTTCCCTACCTAACCTCACAAATGAGGAGGATATGAAGGAATAGGATGGATTTTTAATGGGTTGGTAGTAATCCGTTGAGTTTATGTGATCTCCATGCTTACACAATGCACCACAAGAGACATCAGTGAAAAGCTGCATTGTAACAAGCTGCAATGCCTTGCTGCATCATACAAAAGTTCTCAGCTCTTGGTTAAGAGGTAGGAGAACAATAATCAGAATTAGTTGGAGGCTGACCATCTGAGTGCTCCTTTAAATTATTCCTTGTCTGTTTGCAAAGTCCGCTGTGAATAAAGAACTTAACTGCTGCACATCCACCTGAGAAACAAAATACACACTTAAAACCATCAGTATCAGGCGTGTTTTTACACCAGGCAAGCAGCACCATTGCCTTCTCTGGCTTAGCATACAGGCACTGGAAGAAAGCCGCTATACGGTGAATTATTAGGGTACTTGGAAAGTGAGATTTGATTTGTGAGGGTTTATGTTATTCTGCATTTAGGCAAGCAATAATTCTGGATGCCCATGAGCTGTCAGGCCAGGTCCTTTCCTGGAAAAATGCCAAGCAAAGCTCATATTCATGTTTTGATAATGTGAAATGCGTTGTGCCTTTTTGCCTGAGGCCCGATGTTTGTCACAGCCTAGACAGCAGTGACAAAAAACATGAAGCATGGGATTTTCATAAAGAGTGATGGTATTTGTCAGTCACTTGAATCCAGGATATGTTTGATGAGTTTAACCCTGTCCAGTTGATGTGCTAGCATAGGTTGGTTTGAGGCTTTTAAATTATTAAACATGGACGGATATTTTTAAACATTTTCTTGCAAAATATGATAGGTTTACCTGACTCCTTTTTTCAAATCAGGCATCTTGATACTAATTAGAGAAACATGGGTCATCATCTTCCCTATTGAATAAAAGTGGAATTCTGTCTTTTTTTATTTTGTTGTGGCCAAGCCATGACTTTTTGCTGTTTATGAGAAACAAGCAGATTTGTGTAAAATAACTATCATCCATGAACTATGTTATCTGGCAGCACTGAACACACTCAGTGGATTAAAACTGAAAGCCTGTCGTGATCTGTGTGACTGACAATATCTCACTTCCTTCTCTTGGCTCCTTTCGATATGCAAGAAATCCCAGTACTGGGGATCATTCTGCCAGCTGGGAATCCATCCTGCAACTTCAGTGCCTGAGAGCTGTGCTTGGCAGACACTGTTCTGCACTCCACCTTCCTTGGGAGCAAAATAAAATTAAACATAATGGAAGGTCTACTTAACCACAAAATTTGCAAAATGAGACTCACTGATGCAAATCACGACCCAAAGCCCTTGAGTGTGCGAGGATGTTCTCGGCTGATTTCAATGAATTTTGGATAAGGCCGTCCTGAGCTGTATGGTTTTAACTGCACTCACAGTTATCATATATATTCATGTTTGTGTAAGCTTTTTTCCCTTCCACACAGTCTATTTTCCCATCCTGCTCTGACCCTGTAGCCTCAGTTTCAGTATCAGTTTCAGAGGTCCCTGTTCATTTTACAGCTTAGGAATGATGCCATCTGTGTACAGATAAGGGTCTCACCTGAGCTGTAAACCACAAACAAAATCCAGCCAGCGTGAAAAACAAAACTTGCTTTCAGACACAAACACCTTCAGCAATGACAAAGGAAATACTGAAAAATTACTGGTGAGGCAAATTGCTTCTTGGATTAAGTGCTCTTACTTGAGAATTTGTCCTGTCATGAAAATCCTTTTCCAAATTCATCTCATGCCTCATGTCTGAAGCACAGATGAGCATGCAAGAGGTCTTGCTATTTGACAGAGACAAAATTCTTTATGCTTGCCTTCAGTTCTCATAATAGCTTTAATTTTCTGCCTTTCACACTAATTCAACTTGCAAAATTTGTTATGCAGATGCAATGCAAACCACTGCAGCAGAGACCAAGCTGAGCAAAACTTCCAGTCAGAACCAAGTTATATTCCTCATTCTCAATAGCAAAACTGTGCAGAAAAACCTGCAAACCCACCCTGACTCTGCCAGGTGAGCTGTGACAGATCTGATTTTGCCACCTGAAGAGGTCACTGCCCTTTTACCAGGAGTTACCAGGGGCAGCCTGTGCTCCCAGGATCAAGGGTCACAGTGAGGTGAGGATGAGTTGTGCTGGAATACCTGACTCCCATTCTCCCTCTCCTCTGCCCACACACAGGATGTTTCCCTGAGAACAGACCCAAGGGATATTTGTTGTCATTTGAAGAGAGGGGCACCTCACTTGCCACTATTTTCCTCTGTGTTGGCCAATTCTTCTGAAAAGTCAAGACAAGCAATTACTGTAAACTGTCACGGGCTGTTCTCCTCACCTGCATTGCATTCAAACAGGGAAACAACTCTCATCATCTTTCCAGCATAGGAGAAATAATATAAAAATTTGCAATTGATTAAAAACCAGAAAAGAGAATGTTGACAACTGTAGCCAGCTCAAGAAAATTCATTTCTGTTTAAGCGAGGCTATGTATTTTTATGTTCATTAAGTTTTAACACCTCCCAGTCTCACCTCAGCAGATTTCATTTTCTTGGAATAAATTGTTAACATTTGTATAACTTTGACATGATGATTTTGGAGACTCTTTGAGAGCTGGTTTTGCTTCAAAGCTCAAACAAAAGTGCTTGAGAGAATTTTTGGCTCAGAACCTGGGTTTGTTCTTGTTGCCTTGTTGTTTTTTTTTTAATTGAATGTGCCTGCTGAGATCTCTGGCTTCCTGTACAAAAACAAAATTATGAGACACACAAGCTTTCCAAATCTCTCATTATTCTCACTTTTATCCAACTAGCACTCCTGAGGAGGAGGGTCTGATCACTGTGTTCCCATACAGGAAAACAGACTGCAGAAGAAAACTGGACAGAGCTCAGGTAGTTCTTAACTAAAGAGTGTTGTCTTCTTATTGTTTCTTTCTCTGCCTCTTGCCCTTACCAACTCTTTTAGCAAGCTTGAATGCTGCATCTGAGTGCTTGGCTTTCAGAAAGAGCACACATAACATCAGCTAGAGCTTGTCCAAGTAAAATCCACTATCCCTTGGCCACTGAAAGTATGTGGGAGACAGAGGATGCAGTACAGGACTTATATTTTGCTGCAAGAGAAACAGAAGCCATGTTCTTTGTTAACTGTGAATTTAGTTCCTTGAGTCCCTGAAAAAGAAAAAAAGAAGTGGATCTTTGAAGCTGTACTGTGGTTCATCCAAACATATGGCTCCGTTATAGAAAATTAAATCAATTTTCCATTTCCTACTGAAAAGGAATCAACTAATGCAGGATTTCTCCTAGGACCACCCTACAGTGGTCAAAAATGGAAAGAAAGGGCCAAAACTTGCTCCAGATCAATCACTACTTGTCTGCATGAAAAAGAACCGAAGAGAGATAATGTGGTATGAGTACACTGTTACCATTTAACCTCAAGTGTAACAGATGCCACAAACTGAAAACACAGTGAAAATTAGCTGGATCTGCCTAAAAATGCAGCAATATTCCTGCTGCTGAGGAAGAACCTCAGGAATGGGAGTGTATCCTGAAATGTCTTGTTGAGAGCATTGCTTGAAGCCAGTGCTGTAGGCAAGGCTTTAGATATTCCATGCTATCAGGAGCTTTGTGGCTTTGCTCTTTCCTACTTTGATTACCCACTCATGCTTTTCCTTATTCTAGTAATCACGTGTCCAGCCATTACTTCCACTGAGAAACACTTTCAGAGTGTATTCTTCTAGCCAGCACCCAAATCCTTTCCCTGCTTTCTCTGCCAGACTCAATTCGCTGCAGGGTTTGGGACAAACTCCTTGCAGACCAAGGGAACATGGTATTCCCATTACAAGGAAACCTCAAAGCTACACACTTGGCTCTCTTCCTTGCCTTTCATTTCTCCCTGTCTTATGTGTACAATAAAAGTCAGTTTCCTAGCTCTTTGTGACAAGGGTTAGGCATAATAATAAGTGTTTAATAGTATGCCAAGAGAATGGAGTGCAGTGTTGGGATCCTTCAATTAATTAGGATGCTGATTAGTAGTAGGGGGCTAATTGACTTAATTTTAGTTTGTGTTCCCTGTCATTTGTAAATTTTTAAAAAAAATGTGAGGGCACTGTGCTGGTTTTATTAGTAATAATAATTTTATTATATTTCTCGAGATTGTTCCCTAGGGTTTTTAAACACCTAGCCAAAATTTAGATGTGATATGAAGTGAAATAAGTCCTGATGTGTGTTCTGACTGTGTGTAGAAGAGCCACATTAATAAAGTCTGAGTTTCTAATGCAGTCATAATTTCCTAGTGGAAAACATATTCTTAAAACTGTTTTCATAGAGAAAATATGAAAATACTGTGCAGCTATCCACAGTAGTTAGAAATGTGAGTGCTTCTTGGAGCAAAAGAACAAATTACAAAATTCCTGCTCATACATTCAGTATTTTGGTCCTAGCACACACACACACTCGCACATATCTGCAAGCAGAAATGATGTGATACGTCAGAGAAGCTCTTGCTGTTTGCCAGAGGTCTTAAGAGGATCTTCTATTTCATTCGCTAGTAATGCCCTTTTTGTTGACAAAAGTAAATTGATGACAGGCAAGAGGGAAGCATTTGGTGGTAAAATTCTGTTGACCCTTCTCAGATTGAATTTGACCACAGAACAGGATACCAGCAGTTGCAGAAATGATAGATTTTTGTAATGACCAGCAGAATGGCCTTTTGGCATGTTTAAATGGCAATAAATTTCACTAGGAAGAGGGCAATTTAACTACTTTAGGGCAGTGAGGATACTCTTTGTTTGAGGTGTAAATAAATTGCGGTTCATTAACAGTGCACATATTAAATTCATGGTGTAACTCTAAAGCAGGGGATGTTAATATTTAATTTAATTTAAGCAGGTATACTATGACTGTTTGAGGCTTGGGCTTGTTGGGGTTTTTTTTCACCTTGGGTAAAAATTTTTCAGGGCACTTCAACCTCCCGAGGCCCATCTGTACACAGCTGTAGTAATGGCAAATAAAGCAGGGTGCACAACAGAGTAAAACTTCTTGGCATGACTTTTCCAACTGGTATAATTAACTGAGCCAATTGGTACCAATTTACACCAGTAAAGCCTCCAGCTTCTGGTGTGTGGTGTTAAGTGCTAATTTAGTTATGACAAGTGTAGAGAGCCAAAGCCTTGTTTTGTACATGGGTGCAAAACCAAAGGAAAGGCACTGAATGAAGCTGTTGGTGGCAGAACCACAGTGACATTATTGCTGGCAGGATTTATTTCTCATCTTTTACCTTGACTCTGAAATTCCTCTTGTCCCTCACTCATTATTTTGGCACAGTTCCTTGCTGAACTCTGCTATTCAGGGAGGGAGGGGGGGCAGGGAGGAGATGTACCCAATACAGTTTGACATTTCCTCAGAAAGATTGTATTAAAATCCACTTACATTTAGAGCACACTCTCATTTTGGAATGCTAATAAGCCATCGTTTCATCAAGGTAAAGGGAGCAAAATCTAATCAAGCCAAAGACCAGCTTGCCTTGCTGTTGACTGCGTTCCTGGAACATCATTTTAAAAGGTTGCTTTTAAATATAGCTAAAAATGACAGACTTATCAAAAGTTTATGAATAACCATATCACTTGGCTACTTACCTCTGGCTGTAATAAGTGAGCCTTATTTCTTTATTAAAGGTTTTGGGGGCTATGAACTCATATCCGTGCTGCTGTTTGCACCATTGGGCAACCATCCCCCAGGATCACATTCAAGTGATGGGAAGGCAAGAAGATTTCTCCAGTTCTTGGCCACTATCTCCAGTAACAGAGGCTTGGCCATGACTTGTCTTTTGGTTTTGAAAAACCAAACCTCAGTGGAAGAGTTACTTTAAAATCTAATTGTTATAGAGACAAACAAATCAAGAGGAAGTCATCCCTAATAAACACCATTCCACAAGACCTGGAAACCAGAGACAAGTGCTTTGACTCTGACACAGCAAAATAGAGATGCAAGAAGAGAAGTGCTAAGAAAGATGTGTAGAACTCAAAAATCTGGTTGAAATTGGTATGACTATGATTCCTGTTCTGCAGAGAATATTTTTTAAGACAGCACCTGAGTGTCTTGCAATGTTGCACAAAACAGTGTGGGTCCTGGCTGCTTTACCTGCTCTTGGCATGGGAAAAACTACCTGTGAGGAGGGGCAGGAGTGCCATAGCTCCTGAGTGGGCAATTTTCATCTAAATTTAGTCATGACTGTGGTTAATGGGCTTCAAGCAGCTACTCTAGACAAGACATCTCCCTATGAAAGTCTCAATTTGCACTACAGCCTCTCAAAAACAATGTCCTGTTCACAAGTATGTCCAGGCTGGTAGGGGGGCCAGAAAATTGGCAAAGACAATAAATGTCTTCAAAGGCCCAGCTGTGGTGGGACTACCAAGGTATGGCCCTTGGGTGGACACAGCAGGTGGTTTAGATAAGATAAATTCAGAAGGCATCATGTAAACAGGGAGTTAATGGGAATTCCGTGATGAGAATGTTTCACATTTTCCTATGTGCAGGCACTACAAAGTCATAAGGGAATCATTCAAGCTCTCCACCTTCTTGTGAGCTTCCACCAGTGTCCTGCAGGTTGCTTGTCAAGATGCTCAGTGACTACTGAGCACCAGCTTAAGGAGAGAACACCTCCAGAAGGTTTCCCAAGGGTGATGCTGATTTCTGTGCACATTAAGAGTGAAAGGGATTTTTCAGGGGGAGTTAAATCAGTCTCATCAGGTTACAATAGTAAAGCTGATTTTTTTGGTGTACTTTCTCTTTGGAAGATTTCTCACTCTCCTCCCAGTATTTAATGTTTCACATCTACTACCAATCAAACTAGTGTACCATTTTCCCCCAATAATAAAGTCTGAGGCTGAAGGTTGCATTTAAACCAACCACAACTACATGGCTCACATAAGTTCCTTTTAGTTCCAGGGAATAAAATAACATTATTGGCAATACATTCTACTGATTTCTTCCTTTTGTGCCCATTTAAGGTTCATACCCTCTAGAAAGTAGAAATTGCTATTTTTTATTACACTAGCATATTGTTGAAATGTTATTAGTGCATGTTGAAAGAGAAAGAAGCACAGCGTACTGCATTGTTCTGGATTTGAAAGCATAGAATAATAATATCAGTTTCTGAAAGCTTTTTGAGAGACCAAGGAGTAGAACAGAAAACCATTCCACAGTTGGTGCCTCTCCTGATTTTGTCATATTACCCACTCAACCGTATATTTTATTATTTATTATTTGTATTAATGATTATTTATATTCACTATCTTTTATACTTATTGTTTATTTATGGTTATAACACACTCATCATACAATATTAACCAACCTATAACACTGTCATTGACAGCTGTTTTTTTCATTATCCTTCATGAATATTTCAGTCTAGTCTGCCCAATTCTTCTATTTTAGAAAAGCATTCAAAAGTGCCATGTTGGGAGGTCCTATGAATACCAAAGTGTACTTCCAAATGCCATTCATTACATCTCCTTGGGCTGATTTAGATTTGTGTTATGGCAAATGTGTACTGATGGGAAGAGTCAGCCAGACATATATAATGATGCTGTTACTGAATAGTCTATGCTATAAATACCTTCAGCTCTCAGGTTTTGATTTCCCAAAGAGAAGTCTTTCCTTTCCTTGCCTTGCCTTGCCTTGCCTTGCCTTGCCTTGCCTTGCCTTGCCTTGCCTTGCCTCGCCTCTTTTATAATTTTAGAATTGGGCGGGGTTTTGGGGTTGTTTTTTTTTTTTGGAATTGAATTTCCTAACAATTTCCATACGTTAAAGTTGTTCTCATCCACTTTTACACTTCCATCACCCTCAGAAATGGAGGGGCTGTGCTGGATGAACTTACTGGGTGTTATCCTGACAACACCAGAAGACCAGGAATAGCTATGCAATAGGAAGTTTAGAGACATGTTAATTCCTTTCTGGTGGAAGCTGGATAATACCTGAGACAGTAAAGTTTGACCCTTCCAGAACTCCTAGTCCCTTGTTAGTCCAGTGTTAGGTACCGAGTAATTTTTATCCCAGCGCACTGCAATATGGAAAAACAACTGTAGTGGCTGCAGTTACCTGCAGTGCAATCCTGCTTTATCAAGTTACCTGCTATCAAAATGAATCATTGACCAAAAAGTTGTTAGATCTTGCCTTGCAGTTGGAGGAGGAAAGTTGTTTGGATGTTTTTTCTCCCTCCCCAAATCCACTCTTGTTCTGGCTGCAAGACAAAGAACCCCCTAAATTACCCAAACCAGCTAGAAATCCTTTTCCCTACTGCTCTCAGATAGAGCTGTCATCTCACAAGTTTTTGAGCAGGAATCATGGCCAAGACAGGCTCAACTCCTTCTTGGGGGATTCCCAACCCCAAGCACAGGGTACCCCTCTTTCTCTGAGGATTCCTATTGAGCACTGTAGCAGCCCTTGCAATGATTAAGCCTCTCCCCAGTAAAATACTGTGCTTCCATCATCATGGCACCATGGCAGGATCATGGGATCCTGGGGAGAGATGGGACTCTGGCCTCATACTCTTCACACTGATGCTCATATGGAATTTGCTGGGAGGAGGCTTTTGGCTGCTGTGGAAATGAGGAGGGGGAGCGCAGCACCATCCTCAAGGCCCTTTGAAAACACGCCGTGGTCAGAGCACACCAGGCAGATCAGCACGGCAGACCAGATGTGTGTTTTGCAAATTAATGAAATGCCTTTTGAAATGCTTTTAAGTAAATGAGAGTTAAATTCACCCTAATTACATTAACCTCTGTGGAGAGCAGTATCCATTCAGGGTCGCATCCGCCTAGGTTTCAGACGCGTTCGGCACCTTGCAAACCAGGCTCCTCTGTATGCAGAGAAGTGAAGGTGGACACAAGGATGCCTGAGCAGAGCCTGGGTCCCTTCAGGTGTGGAGGGACAGTTCTGGGCACCCACTGGAGTAAATAGGAGGTCATCCTTTTCCTGACAGCAGCTTTGAGCCTTGTGGGAGCACAGCAGGTGCGGGGGCCAGCCCCGTGAGATGCTCAGTGTGCTGCTGTTGGCAGGGGTAGGGGTGGAAGGTGAGAACACCAACTGGGCAGTGCTGGGCATCCTCCAGGAACCAGCACCTGCAGGCTTCATGGGAACAAGGAGGCAGGCAGGGACATGGGGAGAGTGAGGGCGAAGTGCTAGACAGCTTCTCCATCACCAGGGCTG
Organism: Hippolais icterina; assembly: GCA_013400075.1. Classification (NCBI taxonomy): domain Eukaryota; kingdom Metazoa; phylum Chordata; class Aves; order Passeriformes; family Sylviidae; genus Hippolais; species Hippolais icterina. The sequence goes on along the minus strand of VWYN01003367.1, from coordinate 29,949 downwards.
CCGCTTTCATCTTCATCGTGGTCCGCTCTCTTTTTTCAGATGGCACTTTGACAGAAGATTAATTCAAGTCAGCTGCTGAAAATAATTATTGCATTATGGGAGCAGTAATCATTATTTAGAACATGATTAAATATGTCTGCATCTATTGACTCTGCCTATGATTTATGTATTTGTTTAGTCAATAGTCTAATGTAAATGATGTAATTAATTATAGATGGTGGTGTCAGGTCATTGGTAAAAACAATCTGATGAGAACAAGGGCTCTGTTTTTTCCTGACAGATGCAGAGGGAGGGCGGGAGGGATGGGCAGAGTTGAGGGAATTCCAGGGGAACTTTTTCATGTGTGAATGGCGGCTGGGATCTCAATTTGCATGTTGTCTTTCTCTTGTTCAGCATTCGTTTAGAAATTGAAATAACTTGTTAAGCAAAGGGGAAGGGAACACATGATTGCAAAGAGGACACCTGGGAGTAGTGACGGCGCACAGCTAAAGAGCCAGCTGCTCCCTAACACGAGAGAGCGTGCCACTATCATTTACCGCTTCATAAAATTAAGTGTTTTCCAAATTAAATCAGTAGGCAGCATGCAGGAAGACCTACTATCTCTAATAACAATTTTTCAATCAATATCGGGGGCCTGACTGATCTGGAATCGAAGCGGAGGAGTCTGGGATTGGCTTGGGGGGAGCAGGGAGGCAAGGAGAGGAGGAGGTTGTGGGGGATGCTCAAGTACCGCAGCTTTCAATCAAAGCAAAAGCTAAAAAAATATATATGCATGGTGGATTCTCCATCACTGTGAGTCTATTCCCCATAGATTTTTCTCTTAACTGATAATTCGGTCAGTCACATTCCTCAGAGGGAGGTCATGGGTCACCCCAGCCCCTGTCAGGCCTCAGAGAAACCATTTCCATTTTAATGCCACAGCTATAATCTATCAAAGATGTGATGTACAAGATACAATGAATTTAAGTGGTCTTCATATATCACTGAGCTTTCATGCCTTCACCTGGGTAATAGTCTGAATTACTCTCCCTACCTCACAATCTGTCACCCCCAGTAAAATAACTGCCACATGGGTGTTAATGGCAGGTTTGTCCAAATTGGGGCCGTGGTAGCCCAAGGCATTACACATCATAAACTTTAGCATTCAGTGCTTAGCCTGGCAGTGTCAGCAATTGAAAATTATTCTGTAAATACTTCCGAGGCGCTGCTCTGCTCATGTTTTTATTTATGGCAGCTAAAACAAGAGCAGGGGGACGGCGCAGAGCACAGCTGCTGGTGCCACTGCACACCTCCCCACACAGACACCTGTGACAAAGCTCTGGCTACCCAACACTGCAGAAATTTTGCAGCAGCAACTCACTGGTGGACCTAGACATAGGTGGGCTGATAATTTTTGCTGCAGTTACACCACAGCAAGGTCGGGTTTATCAATATCCAGTGGCAGAGTTGTCTGTGTCCATACCAGCTAATGCCTGCAGGTTAAATGGAACAATCTGATTGTCCTTCCATTACAAAACACTTTGAGGGCATTCCTGGAGCTCCTGGGTTGCCCAGCCTCACTCGTGACCGTGCAGAAAGTCGTGAGCCCAAAATCCATTCTTGTGTTCTCTGGTCTCAGGGAGGTCTCCTGAGTCACGGCTATGGTAATGATTGTAATTGCTGGTGTAATTATGTCTGTAGGAATATGGATTTCTTGCTTTCCTTTAAATGAGCTCCTGCACTAAAGCGTGGTTCCAGCTAAGCAAGCTTCTTTCCCTACCCCTGGCTGCATGAGGACTGTTTGCTTGAACATCGAGTGACACCTACTCGCTGACAATAAATTACATTTTAAAAATTAATCTATCCCATTAAAGGATAGATAGGCCTATAAATCAGAGCAGCTGTGGAGGAAGGAGTGGGAGAGGAGGTCTGAAGAGGTGCAGAGTCTTAGAGAGGCCTTCCAAAGTTGTCTGCTGCTAAAGCCGTCCTGCAGTGAAGGCTTAGGTGGTGCTTTGTTTGGAAACATTCAGAGAAAGAGGCCAGCAAAGTGCTTGGGGCTGGGCAGGAGGACGTGCAGGGTCCTGACAGCTGGGGAAGTGCCTCTGCCCTGTCTCTGTGCAAACATTGTGCTTGACTCACCTCCACAGTGAAGCCTGGGCCAGGCACAAGCCCCATAACATGAGAGCATCCACTTTGGAGGATGCAAGTATGGATTTTTAATCTTGGTTTGTAGCTTTCTGTTGTATGAAGCTCAGAAAGAAGCGTTTGGTATGTGAATGAATGCAGTGATGCTGTCATCTGGTCTGCACCCTGCACATGGGCTGTTCTCCTATGACGTACTTGGGTGCTGTGTATGCTAGAAGGATTATTTCCTACTTCAGTTATTTTCTTATTGTAAATTAAAATAACATTGCTGTTGGCAGATAATCTGCTATGAATTCCCTATCCTGATGTAGTTATATCAAATCCTATTTATCCCTACCAGATGCAGCTGGTTTGGTACATGCAGTTAGTAATAGACTTCCTTTAAATTGCAGCTCTTGCCCATAGGTTTATTGTTGTATTGGTTGTATTGGTGTTGTATTCCTTATTGTTGTATTGCTGTACAAATAGCAGGTTAAAAGCTTTTTGTGTTCTCTTGGTAGCTGTTGTCTTTAGTTTGTGGTTGTCACCAAAGTCTCCCACACCCTGGCAAACATGAAAAGCAGCTGAGGTGCTCCAGCACCCAACCTGAGAAGGCTGTGCCTGCAGTAAATACCCAGGCTGAGGTGCTCCAGCACCCATCCTGAGAAGGCTGTGCCTGCAATAAATACCCAGGTTGAGGTGCTCCAACATCCAGCCTGTGAAGGCTGTGCCTGCAGTAAATACCCAGGTTGACAAAGGCGACGTGCGCAGTGATAAAGTGCCAAACTCCCAGGCAAACTTTTTCCTGTGGGAAAAAACCCTTACCTTGTAAAAACTAACACAATGAGCACGGTTCTTCTTTGACCCCGGTGTTTGCTCACTTCAGAAGGCACAAAGTTCTCCTCAACCTTTCAGGGTCAAATCAGGCAATAAAAACCTGACTACACACTGGGGTTTCAGCCCTGTTCCCCGTGCTTGTTGCAACCCTACAACCTATGTCCTACTATGCTGATGTTATTACAGCTCAGAAAATATCTCCAAAGTTTTATATTGTTCCAGATATTTCCAGAGTATTTTTCAAGGGGTATAAAATGCTCCACTGTCTCCTATAATGTAGTGTGCACAGTGTTAAGTGCAACACCAAAGATGTGTCCAAACAAAAGATATTTTTCATGATTTTTCTAAAGGAAGAAAACAATCATATCCTTTAGCTGCCCTAGCTGAAATATATGCTTGATTTTTTAAGCACGTCTTGGAGTACTTTCCTAAATCTGGATCTTTATTTCTACCATTGGATATAATTTAAAATAAATCAAACTCTTCTCTCTTTTGACATATTATGCTGATCTATGGCTTGGCTTTCATTTTGTCCTGTTAAATAGAAACCCACTTCATCATGAAATATATCCCTCATACTTTCTCCTACATAGTGAGAGAAAAACATTGATAAACCTCAAGTGCCAGCCATTTCTCAAAAGATTCCTACAGGTCTCAGGGAAGGAAAAGGAAAATAAATGCTGTGCGACTGCTACCAGTTCAGCTATAAGATGACTAGAGGAAGGGGTAGATGGGAGTGAGCATTGGAGGGGACAGATTTTGGCAAGCTATGCCTCTGGCTGTCTTACAGCCAGCTTGTAGTAGGCCATGGAAAAAGAAATCATTTGACATCATTTTAGGCGGAGATGGAGTAAAGCTGATATCTCTCATATATAACCATATTGCTTTGTCTAAAGTGTGGGTCTTCAGACAAAATGCTACACTTACCCAGCACTCCCCCTGAAAGGGTAATGGGCTTGTTAAATAGTCTCTTCTTGCACTACTTAAAACTTCCCACAGAATTTCAGGTACAACTTGTTTCTTTGGCAACTTTTAGGAAATAGAGCTAAGTCAGCTTTAGTCAAGGTGTGAGGCAGGATAACATGGGCTAAGAGTGGGAATATTACAGGAAACCACAGCTGTCTGTCTGTGTCCTCTCCAAACCTGCTGCAGTTGGCCCCTGTCTAATCCTTATGCATCCCAAACATTGAATTTTTAGACACTGAAATTTGCTGCCCGCTGTGCAGCAGAGGAGAGCTGTTTGAGCTAAAGAACAATATTGGCAGAAGAACAAATGGCTTTGAACTGACTGTGAATAAATTTAAGCAATTGCATTATTTCTAGCCAGCAGAGGAGCCAAGCTCTGGAAGAGACTTCTTATAGGAAAAGAAGGAACTGAGCCCTGGCCAGCTTTAAGATGAAGCTTGATGGGTTCATGAAGATAATTATATGACAGAGTCCTCCATATCCCTCTGAATTACTGCAGGCTGGGTTCTTGGACCCGGCTGCCTCTTGCAGCCTGAAGCACACCCACAGGGAAAATTGATGGGGTCCGTAGGTGAGGTGTGAAATTCCTGTTGGTGCTTCCAAGGGATTTCCCAGGAGGCCTATGGGAAAGCCCCATTTTCTGTCAGTCCTGCTTTCCTTTCCTCCTTTCTTGCTGAGGAGATAAGCCTTATGGATCCCTTGGAGATATCTTGTGTGTAACTGCACAGACAAATGGGCTATGTCTTGTGGACAGGGTCCTGCTAACCCAGAACTCTCAACTCTGTCCTCCCCAGCAGACAGCGAGATGTACTGGCATGCAAAGTGACCCTGACAGTGGGATTTCTGGGGCAAAAGCCTCTGGGACCCCTTCTCACAGCAACCAAAAACCCTGACAGGGCTGCCAGAGGTGCTCACCCAGGATCCTGTCCCATCTGACTGGGCTTGTACCATCAGAGACACAGTTTGCACCTCTGGGACTCTAGCTTCAAGTCAAAGTACCATTATTTCCTTGTTTTCCTTCATCTCAGCCTTTATCATTGGGTCACTTGAACTTCCTGAAAGAGTGACAGCCACACTTAGAGCAGGAGTTTGTAGTTTGAGTTTGCATTTGCATTTAAGTGCCTGGAGGCTGATGGACCCCTGCTGCCATCGCTGGTAGAAGTCATGAAGGATCAGACAGTGCCTTCATTTTCATCCCTAATTATGGGAATTTTGCAATCTTGGGAGAGGTCCATTGGACAGCATCACTACAGGGAGTGAATAGAAACTTGCCCTGAGGTACCCAGCACCCCAAATTCCAGGTTTCAGCATTATATCTCAGCTAGGAAGGATGTTGTCTGCTTTGTTACCTCGCAGGTGCTACAAGTCCTGCCTCTCATCACAAAAGACATTTCAGGGTGTGTGTAGAGGACTGTGGGACTCCAAGAGCCCTTATTTTACAAAAGCACTAGGAGCTCCCCCTTTGCCTTCTGACAGCCTGGCTCTGCCAAGATGCATCAGCACCGTGGAGGAAGCCTGGCAGAGATCAGAAATGATGAGTCAGCAAAAATATAAGTATGAAAAAATTAGACTAAACCATTGATAGAGAAACAAATTTAATTTTCCCCAAGTAAAGGACATTTTTATTAGGAGTGTAGTACTTCGATAGGGTGCAGATATGTACCATATATGTTGTTTTCCAGAATTTCACCCTCAGTTCAGATGACATTTGCCCATAAAGCTCCAGTAATATTTTTCTTTTAGCAGTGACACTTAACAAAATAATTAGGCAATTAATTGCCTAAGTCCACAAGGAGGAGCCATTACTTCTTTTACTTAAAACATACAAAAAGCTGTGTCATTTATTGATAGAGAGTCACATAATATTCCATGGCAGAACAACCCTCTGGAGACATTACTCTATATGCTGCAAATGCATTTTGAGAATAATAAACAAAACTCAGCTAAATCTTTAATAGTCTCATTCCTGTATTTAAAAAATACTACCATTCATTAGAATTATTTATTGTTTATCAGTGCACAGACACCCACAGCCCAGCAAGAACAACTCAGTCTGTACCCCCAGGAATTTACAGCTGCAAACTCTGTTCTCATACCAATACCTGCACTGCTGAACTCACATGAGCTCTGACTCAGCAAAGGGCATGAGCGTGTGCCTGGCTTTAGGGAGGGCAGCACGCTCCCAGAAGCCCAAGCACATATTTCAAGATTTCTCAGTCCAAGCTTTCAGTGCTTCTTCCCCAGATACAGATGAGAAAATATGTGGACAGACAGAAAAAGTGGTCACAAGTGCCTAACTATTTTAATGCAGAGCTTTAATTACAGTATTAATGCTCATTTTCAGACCAAGAGCTTGGCAAAGGTGAAAGTGAAGGTGGTGCCAGTGCTGTTAGTTTGCTTATTTTCAAGTGCTGCCTCTGACTGCTGAATAGAGTGTGAGGTTTTCATTTATGCATTATACAGCAGGTGCTATCCTGGTTTTGTTGTTGCAAGTAGATGGACATAAATTCCTTGTAAACTACACGTACCAATTTAAAGCTCTTGTAAGATTTAGTGTTATGTTTCATGGGTAGATTCTCTGGGGTTTGCTGCTTAATTCAGTCTGTATGGTCTTTAACCTAGCAGCAGCCTCGGATCAAATCTTTTGGGTTAAGGTACTGCTGTTATCAATATATTCAAGATACTGAGTGTATTGATGTGCAAACTCATCCAAGATCAAGGGAAAATGATCTACATTCTGGATTTTTCACTTCCCAGAAAAGAAGAAATACCATCACTGTGGGCCTGCCTGTGTTTCTGCAGTGCCAGGGTGCATGTAAGAGAGAAACAAAACCCCAAACTCCCAGCTGGTGGCAAGTCTGAATATTGGGGCTGGGTGGAACAGGCACTGGGTGGAAGCATTGCTCCTGAGCTGTGTGGCTACCAGGCCTGGAAGAAAATTACTTATGGGCTGGTTTTTGCTTTGCAAGAAAGCCACGAGAAAGTCCAGTGTTGTCATAACATGCTGCACCAATGTCCTTTGCATGCTGCATTTTCATATTTCATTTTGAAATTAAACTCTTAGGTTTTGGATGGGGGTGTGGGTTATCCTATCTCAACATGTTTTACAGTTAGACACTGAGCTTTTAAAATGCAAGTTGGGATGTTACTCAGCAAGCTGATGTCAGTTTGTCAGAAATGAAACGTTTTAAGTAGATCATCCTAAGAATCATTATTCTGGAGCTTTATTTTGCAAAGAATTTGGCAGCACTTCCTCCTCTGTGAAGCTAAACCAAATATTGGAACTGCAGAGCCTTTGCAAAGTGTACATCTGTCTCCGTACAGCTCCGACAGATGCACAGCTATTCTTTTTCCTTTCTTCCCAGATAAAGAGGAATTTTATTTTAAACATGGGTTTCTTAATGCCTGAGAAAATAGGGCAGTCACAGAACCATGGCTTTAAACAAACTTTATTTGGGCGCTTGACTGACTGGCAATTGTGGGCAATCATTTTAGCTGTCACAAGGCCCAGAGAAATGTGGGAGAGTTCTTCCATGAAATGTTTATATTTCATAAACAAAATGATGTGCTTAACAGTCAGAGTGATGGGAGGGTTCCGGCTAATGCATTTTCCAATGTGTGAGGCAGATTATTAATGCGCTCCAGTAGCTGTTAATTTCAGTTTGCCGGAATGATTTATGGGGAGGTAAAGGAGAGAGACATAATCTAATTGAGATCAGAATCACTGTTCTAGTAGAGGAGAACCAGCATGGACCCCGGCCACAGCAGAATGATTAATATCTAATAAGCAAATAATCCGTTAAATTATTATAAACATTACTTTTGACAACTCTTTTGTTGCTGGGGGAGAAAGCAAAACAAGCAAGAAGACTAACAAAACAAAATTTTTCAGGTGTTTCTCTTCTCTTCCGCTGCACAGAGATAAAGGTTTGGTGCTGAAGAAAAAGAGAACACCAGGTTAGGAGGGAGAGTGCTCCCTGATCAATGGTAAATCAGTGGGGGAAGCATCGATGCTCTAATATGAGCAACAATTGAACAATCAGAAGAAAATCTATCTTGGAAAGGAAGAGAGAGGCAGGGAAAACTCCCACATTGTAAGCACAACCCATGGCACAGCTCACAGCCAGCAGCTCCCTGGTCTTTCCTGCCCTCATTAGTACATCCTGCCTGTGGCCCTGCCTGCATTGCCCTTTGTCCTAGCCAGAAGCACTCAGACTCTCTTTATGGCATCCTCCCAAAAGGGGCTATGGCCGTGCTGATGTCCCTCTTCTCCAGTGCCCTGCCATCATTTTTGCATTTGTCAGTGGTTTTGCTATTGATTTTCCTTGCCCAGCAGGTGACTCGGATTTAGTTCTTTTCTAGAAACTCACAGGGAGTCACCATAAATAATTTTGGCTGTGCAGAGGGTGTTGGTGGTGTTTCTGTGGGTTTGTGTGGGGGCCAAAATCATGTTAAAAAAATAATTCAAGGAAGCCCGAAGAATGTGATACAGAGCAACACAAAGCTTTGGGCAAAATATTTCACTTCTCAGTTTTTCTTCCAGGAGTGTTTGCAGGAGTAAATATTATTGGTAAAATATGCACCAGGCCTTCCTTCAATTTCCCTGCGCTCTAGGGTATTAGAAGAGTATTTTGAATTAGTCAAAACAAAAGGGACTTTACTTTTTCATCAGATGATAAATGATCCATCAAAACTCTTGTGCGGTTGAGCAGGATGTTTTTCTTGACCAAAAATTCGGTATTTCATTCATTATCAGGGTTTTCTTATATCAAATGAAATATGTTTTAAAGAAATAAATGCTTCCAATGAAAAAGAATGTGAAGAGAGCAAGTGAATGAAGCTGCAAACCTGCTGCCAGATCTGTGGGCTCTGCTCTCCAATAGACAAGGCAAGCCCTGGGAGGAGCAGAGGGGGATGCAGCATGTGCATAGTTGAAATTTGTGAAGTGTTTTCCTCTTCATCATATTATGAAGTGGTTTTGGCAAATCAGGTATCCTAGGACTGTGCACCTGGCAGGCTGCCAGCAAACAGCCTTGTGCTGCTATGAATTGTCATTGCCTCTCCACAGAAAAATGGCACTTCAGTCACTGCAAGACTTATCCAGAAGAGCCACGTGTCCTGCCTGAGGTTGGGCTTCTGAGAGGAAGTAGTCTTACATCTCTTGTTTGTTTAAATAGTACAAAATCCCCAAAATAAGGTCTGGAGTAAGAACAGTAAAGAGCCTAAAGCAGTAAAAAAGCAAGTAACATTATTCCAGTACCATTAAAAAGTCACCAAAAAAAGGATAACAACATAAACATCAAAACATTGGCTTTTAGCTCATACTTCTCTGAACAAAAGTCTGCTTTACATTAATGTGAGATGAATAAGAGCTACAGGCTTTGGACTGGCATATAGGAATTCTTGATTTGAGCTGTTGTTATTAATCTCACTTGCAAGGAAGTTCCTGTCCTTTGTTATTAACCCCATTCTCACAGTTAATGTTTATAAGATAATCATTATTATAATGATTAATGATTGATGATTATAAAATCGTCATCATTATTATTATAAATAAGTCTTTCAGCTGGCTGGGGGAGACAAAACCACAGCTTCCTTCATTTTCTTGCTCAAAGGGAAGCCTTTCTGAGGTGAACTCATGAAGAAAAGTTGATTCAGCATCTATTGGATGCAGCAAGGAATCTCCTGTTGGTGCAGCACCTCTGCTGTCTACTGTGCCCCAAACCAAGCACCTCTGAAGAGGGCAACAGTAGGATTTTAAAGGGTCTTTCCAGACCTTGTTTCTCTGTTCAGCTTCTGTGCCTTGACAGAAACCTTTCATGGCAATGAAAGATAATTTCTTCCCATGTTCTTACACTCGGGCAAGCAGAAGTGGGACTGATTTTTATAGAGCTGTAGGTCAAAGCAGAAGCATACAGATCCAGCTGTGTCCTTTCCCATTCTTAGCCCACGAGGCTGTCCTATAATGGTGCTCTCACCCAGAGGCTGGCACTGCAAGCATGGGGCTAGTGAGCAAGCAGCACCTTCTGTCATCAAATCAGGCTGACACAAAGTTCACAAAAGTCAGAGAAGAAACTCGCTCTCCACATTGCCTCACGTTTTAAATTCTTTAATGAACAACACTGTTAAACATGCAAAAATCACAACATAAATGGCAAGAACATGCATATTTTCCCCCAAACAGCAGTGACATTCCTGTGTAGCCAGGCACTGGAAGGGTTTTTTAAAGTCCTAGCCCGTTCTCTCTGGGTTAATTCAGTCTGTGACCCAGTGTGCTGCTCATCCTAATATTAACTCTGAGAATCTTTCCTTTCAATCATGTGGACTCTCTGTTTGTTATTGTGGCTGTTGCACTTGGCAGTCCTGGCTGTCCCACAGCCTTGCTGGATCCACGTACACACCCAGCCACCCCTCCCTAGAGCCAAGGGCATCTGCAGGGCTCCCTCTGCTTCACTTTCAGGCTCCTGCTCGAGCTGAACTGAAGGTAGCCTGCCTGCAGACAAGCCAGATAGTGTTCTCTTGGTCCAAACCTAGCTGGGGCGAGATGTGAAGCACAGGCACTGATCCAAACATCCTGCAAGACTTCCAGCACTTTTGAGTCTACAACATAAGGCTAAAAAACCTCCAGGTGCTCCTCAGTCCCCCTTGGCAGGATTTCAGCTTCTTCTCGACCCACCCTCAGAAATATCCATATGAAGAAGTTGTTTAAGCCACTGGCTGCTTCAGGGAGCACAAAAGCCTGGCCTCAGTGTGCTGCTGTGCGTGACAGGTCCTTCAGGAAGACACAGGCATCTTAGATTTCACATTAAAAATCCTGGAAGGCAAAGTTGCACAGAAACAGGCTACAGTGTATGTTAGGTCGCTTGGGATCATTAGGTTTTCTTTGCCAGCTCCTAAGACTCTGCCAGGTTCCATTTCCTAGGTGTCAGATGTTGGCATTCTGTCCTGCAAAATGTGCATTCTTCTCTTATCTTCTTTCCAATATTCCCCACAGTGTATTTGACACCAGGAAAAAGAATGTGTGAAGTAATGGTCACCCTTTAGGTTATCAGGCCTGGGAACAGAGGCCAGTTTATTTGCAGTGCAATCATTTAACTTCCTAGTGCTTCAGAGAGGCTGAGAAAAGCACATTCAAAATGTACAGAAAGTATTAGTTCGTGACCCTCTAGGATGAATTCCTAGAAATAGTGTTCATATTTTAGCTTCAAGGGTATCAGCAAATTAAATGCTGTTTAATATCTGACCCTATATATTGAGGAAGGCTCTGTCAATAAATTAATCCACTGGCTGTGGAGCCAAGTTGCGTTGCATGGATTTATTTCATGGCACCTAGACACAAATAACATTTAAACAGAAGCAGTAGAAAGTTTTAGCTTAGTAGCCTAGAAATTTTGAAAGAAATGTTTGTTGGATTGGACTTGTTTCAGGAGCGAAGTTGGGCAGAGATGTACAGAGGTAACAGTACCATTTCTGATTTGGTCTGGGGAAAATACCTGTGACTATGCTAAGGATGATGTGTCCCATAAAAGTCTTTCTTTCAGTAAGACATGAAACTCACAGTGGTATGCATCAGCACACAACATCACTTTCAGATCATTAGGGTCTCCACAAACCTTAGTGCAAGCTGGATTTGACCTTTAAACACAGAAAGACAGTTTCTAGAAGTATAATTCTTCTTATCCTGAAGCTGTTCCCATTGTAAATTATGGGGCTAACAGCTGGCTTCCAATGAAGCCAACTATTTATTAATTGTATGTTCACTACCCTGCCTTGTGTAAATCAATATGAGAAATAAGCAGTCTCCTACTATACAGCACAGACACTCTACACAGGGAAGTAATTTAGTGTGGATGTCAGCTTGCTCAGAAATTCTTTTTTACTGCAAACAAGACAATGAAAAACACTTACTCTAGGCAAAGCTTCCTCTAGTTCCTGTTGGTGCCGACAGAAAAATCCTGTGGCTCTAGCAGTGAAACACAATTAGTGCCAACATTCTTGCACAGATATCGGTATCAAGGTAAATTATTGTCCAAGCAAGCTGATATTGCCAGCAATGACACTATAGATGATGTGCTACACAACCAGATTATACCCTTGAATCAAGAGTGTTCATTTTCAAGGATTTTATATTCTGGGGGGGTTTAGTCCTCATTTGGAATCACTTCGCTGTTCACATTATGCTGGTAAAGTTGGTGGGATTATTTCAGTTCTCATCCCAAGTGCCTCAAGTTGGGGTGCAGCGCACTTCATGCCTCATTTTGTGCTAGAAAACTTGGAGAATTGCCTCAGTTGTCTGGTAGGGCTTGTGAGTCAAAATCACTGACCCTGCTGAGGGCTGTCCAACAAAGTGCTGAGCATTCCTTCCTGGGTGTGCTTCAGTTATTTCTCACCTGTCCTAGCAGGGAGACCACTATCCCTTCAGTGAGTAGCAAAAACTATATTTCAGCTTTTTTCCTGGATGAGGGAAAAACCAGAAGCTGCAATTCTGATTGTGTTTGTTTGGCTCTTTTCTGGGAATGTTGCCTGGAGTGAGAGTTTGGAAAACTAAGGATAGTGTGGGCCCATTACTGAATAGTGGAGGGGGGATCCTGGTAAGAGAGGACACAGAGAAGGCAAAAGTTACCAAACACTTTTTTTACATCAGCCTTCACTGACAAGACCAGCCCTCAGCAATCTCTGACCCAGGAGACTGGGGTGAGAGGATTATTGGAAGGAAGACTTCCCCTTTGCCGGGAAGAATAGGGTTAAAGAACACCTACATAAATTTGGCATCCACATGGATGGGTCCTGATGGAATGCATACACAAGTGCTGTGAGAGCTGATGAGCACCACAGGGCGGCTGCCCACAAAGCAAGGCTTTTGACAAAATTTATCACAACATTCTCACAGGCAAACTAAGGAAGTGTGGGCTGGATGAGTGGACAGTCAGGTGGATTGAGCTGAATGACAGATCTTAGAGGGTCATAATCAGTGGCACAGGGTCTAGTTGGAAGCCTGTCCACAGTGGTGTCCTCAAAGGTTCAGTACTGGGCCCAGCATTGTTTAACCTGCTCACCAATGACTTGGATGAAGGGGCAGAGGCCTCCTCAGCAAGTTCACTGATGAGACAAAGCTGGGAGGAGTGACTGATACCTCAGAGGGCTGTGCAGCCCTTCAGAGGGGCCTCGGCAGTTTGGAGAGATGGGCAGAGAGGAACTGGCTGAAATTCAACACAGGCAAGTACATGGTCTTGCTCTTGGCACCAGCACAGGCTGGGAGCCAACTTCTTGAGATGCAGCTCTGTGGAGAAAGAACTGGGGGTCCTGGTGGACAACAGGCTTTCCTTGAGCCAGCAGTGAGTCTTTGTGCCCAAGAAAGCCAATGGGGAACATAAGGAGAAACATTGCCAGCAGGTGGAGGGAGGTGATCCTGCCCCTCTACTCAGCCCTGGTGAGGCCTCACCTGGAGTCCAGTCCTGGGCTCCTCAGCACAAGAGAGACCTGGAACTCCTGGACTGGGTCCAGTGGAAAGCAAGAAAGATGATTAAGGCTGTGCCTGTTCAGCCTCAAGAGGAGATGACTGAGAGGGCACCTCATGGAGGTCTGTCAGTGTCTGAAGGAGGGATGCCGAGAGGATGAACTAGGCTGTGCTCAGTGGTGCTGGGCAACAGGACAAGAGGAATGGACACAAACTGATGCACAGGAAGTCTCACCTGAACAGGAGGAAAAACCTCTTTACTCTGCAGGGACTGGGACCTAGCACTGGAACAGATAGTCCAGCGAGCGTGTGGACATGAATATCTCACTGGAGATATGCAAGGACCATCGTCAAGGACCGTCTGGATGCAATCCTGTGCTATGTGCTCTGGCATGACCCTGCTTGAGCAGAGAGGTTGGACTGCTGTGGCCCCTTCCAAACCTAGTAGTTCTGTGACTCTGTGATTCTGAGTGAATCCTGAAGGTCAGACCCCTTTCCCTTTCCTGCTCCACTCTAGGGCCCAGCAGTGGGGCTTGCTGCCCTGCCCTGTCCTCAGGGACATGAGGTGATCTCACAAACTGAGTCCCTGTTTTCCCTAAATTGAACTCACAACCCCCACGTAAAACCTCGGAGAGCTAATGCTCAGGAGTCAAGAGATATTTCCATCAGCTAGAACCTGCCCAATCCACTTTGTCAGTTCAAGGAGAAAGAAAATATGAGAAAACTATCAAGTTTTAAGTGAAGCATTGTGAAGTAGTGGAGCATAACTGCACAAACCTTGTTTTCAGCCATAGATTGGATTACCTGTATATTGTACCATAAATGGGTTAGAAGTACAAGCTGGAGATGCCCTGATGTTTTTTCATATCATTCTTCTGCCATCTTCTTTTTTTTTTCCCCTGTAAATGGTGTGTCAGGAAATCTTTGACAAACATTATTTCCATACTTAAATTGAGCAATGAATTGAAAGTAGCAAAAGAAAAGGGGAAGAGAATATATTCTATAGCTGTGTCTTTTAAATTGCTTTATCTATTGATAGTTTTGTCCCATGCAAAATGCAATTTCAACAATATAGAAAGTGCAGCCTGAAAACTGAGCTCTAATTAAATCAGTAATGTTTCATTATTTCATGTGAACAATGCGAGTCTAAAGTGATCTTTCCACAGAAAAATTAAATCAAGTTCCATGTGAAAGTCTGCCATTTCAAATATATTTAATATCCTGCGTTCCTAAGAGGTCTGGGTTGCACAGAGGAGGATTGTGAACTGTGAGACTTCCCCAGAAGCAGCATTCCCAATTCCCCACCTCATCGGTGTCCACCTTGGAGCTGGGGAGCTCCTCAGGTTTTCCAAATGTGGTACCAGAGTAATATCCCATGGATACAGGAGTGACTTCCCTATAAGAGATGTAATTGTACCCTGTGCTAGGTTAACAAATAACATATTTTTGGATGTGTAGTTAAAGTGGAACGTATTTAAAAGCTGCTGGCTTATTGTGAAATCCAGCTGCATGTGCTCAGGGAGCGGGTACTGCCCCCACCGTGCTTTAATGACGGTGCTGGCACCAGGCAGGGGCTGGGGTGTCATCTGCAAATGTATTCCCTGCTCTAGAGCCACGGGGTTTATCTTGCAGCATCCAAACCTACTGCCGAGCTGCGGGGAGAACCC
The DNA here is from genome assembly GCA_013400075.1 of Hippolais icterina. NCBI lineage: Eukaryota > Metazoa > Chordata > Aves > Passeriformes > Sylviidae > Hippolais > Hippolais icterina. The sequence goes on along the minus strand of VWYN01003367.1, from coordinate 14,919 downwards.
TCCCTCAGACTCTGCTGCAGCTCCTGAACACAAACTGTCCCACCAGCCGGGACTTGCAGGGGTCACCCGTAAATATCAGCGACCTTGCTGGTGGGTCAGAGAGGACCCTTCGGGAGTATGTCCCAGCAATCCTAGAGGGAAGTGGGACATCGTAGCCTAGTGCTTCAGGTAACTTGAATTTCAAGTGACTACCCCTGCAAGGCGTCCTACCAGGATGCTAGCGACGGACTCATATGCCTGCCGAGGCTGCAGAGTGGCTCTTTCTCCAGTCCCTGTCACTTGGAAATTGCAACTGCCTGTGCCTGTTGCACTTAATCCTTTTTGCCAGCGACGTGGTTATTGCTGTTGTTGGTGAGGAAGCAGAGCTGTGGCAGTGCAGCCGGTGGGCAGGGCTGGAAGCCCCCCAGCTGCCCTGCTTCCCCCTCCTGCTCTGAGCACTTCCACACCGACGCCAGACACGGGGAGAACCGCGGGGAGAGCCGGAGATGTGCATTAACAAACTTCAGCCCCCGAGTCCCAAAGTCACCCAAGCACGCTCGCCTTGCTAATCCGCAATTTGTGATTCTGAAGAAAAAAGATGATGATGATGACGGCAAAGAAGGGAGAGTTCACAATTCACAAACCAATTTGTGTTGTTTCTGCAACACTGCAAAAGTGCGACTCATGAATATGCTAATGAAATTGCAGTGAGAGTTTTGGCACCGTTTCATCACCTCAACTAAATTAGGGAGCAATCACGCTGTGGGTTTACACGTCTTTGGGAACTGCTGGGGAGGGGGCAAATAGATCTGCAATATTTATAATTCAACAAAAATTGCACTGCCTCCACCATAAAATAACAATAATGACTGTGAATTGCTTAGAAATGGTTTTTGAGTAAGCTGAGGGCTTGTTGGTAGGACCACTTCCCAGGCTGCTACACTGGTACAAAAATCTCCTCTCCCAGAGGAGTGTGGTGCTGTAGTACAGTCGCTCGCAGAAGGAGCAGGAGGAATCTCAGAAGGAAGCACTGGTATAGAAATAAGCCGACAGATCAGATTGCTTGCTCCTGTGAATAATCCCACTGTGACAAAATCTTATGCCGTTTCAGGTGAAATGAGAAAAGCAAATGATGCATTTCCTGCAGCAACCTTCTGGAGTTTTGTGCCAGTCTCTACCAGGCCCTCTTCTTGCTTTTTTATAGGCAGTCATAAACTCTCAATGGAGCTGATCCTACAATGAGATTAACTCTTTTATTTCTGAGGCATGCATGAGCCAGGTAAGAAAGACTTTGACTTTGAGCTACCTTTTTAAATCTTGTGCCTGAAGCTGTCACCATGATTAGAGAATGTGCAGAATGGGACAGTGCTGATTTATACCAAACGAGAATGGTTTTTTCCCAAGAGGCTTCTGCAGTGGCATTTCCAGCAGTGACACCTGGTCCAAAAGAAACTTCAGGAATGGGCAGGCACTGAACCCATGGCCACTGATGGAAATTTGCATGGAGTTTTTAAGGATCCCTGTGTGCTGATTTGTTCAGGGTTTTACACGTGTAGCCTGGGGCTATAAAAACAAATGCCTTTGTTGTCATATGGGAAGGGGGAAAGGAATTCCTCAGACCTGATAGACAAGAAGGTAGCAATGCATGAAAAGGTGTGAAAGGCACCATAAGAGTGCCTTACACTCTTTTGGAGAGAATAATTTACCTGTTTGATACCTGATAGGGGTCTGGGACATCTAGTACTATCACCCTTGCTGGTTTATTTACTAACCATCATAGTTATTCTTTTCATTACCTCCACAGTGTAATGGTTATTTTATGAAGGCTCATTAAATTTAATGAGACACCACCAGATTTTATTGCCTTCTAATAAAATGGGTAGGGGGAGCTGTTTTCTTTCTGAATCATGCAGCTCCAGAGTACCTTAAAATAGTCAGGTATTCAGCTGGGTTATGAGCAGGGCCCTGACATTCTTTCTGCTGGTCTCCCTGGGGAATGTCAGCGATTAACAGCTATTCAAATAAAGATGTGTACAGGGATGTGCCTAGATAGGTAAAGCTTTATCTTACATACACACCTATTTTTATATTTATATATATATATATGTATGTATGTATGTATGTATTAGACCTGGGCACTTTTTTTCCAATGGAAGATATTTCTACCAAAATAGAAGAGTATTGTTGGAGTATCTGGTCCGGAACTTGTCAGCTCCCAGAAAAAAAGAAATTGCCAAGGTCCTCAGCAGGCGACCTGACAAAGCAAGGATAATTTCTCCTACCAGAGAATTAGATTCATGACTGCTTGGCTTTTTAGTTTATTTATTGCACAGCTGTCCGTTGCAAGTATTCATTTTATTTTTGTTTTTTAAATGTGGGCGGAAGATCTTGCA
>VWYN01003366.1:14448-29447 GCA_013400075.1 Hippolais icterina | reverse complement strand
ACATACATTTTTAAAGTGATTTTTTAAGGCTATGAAGTACTAACAGTGACTTTTATAGATGCTACAAGGTTGGGCAGTCCTGGCCTTGGAGCTGTTTCTGTGTTGTCACCAAGGCTCCTCCAGGACAGGTGGTTCCAAAGGCAGATTTTTTTTCATTTAAGTTTGGGTTCAAGCTCGGTTGGAATTCCATGATTATGAATTCATAGGTGAGGAAGATGAAGGCTCGTGCAGACAAAAATTCAATTGGGAGTTTTAATTTTGATACATGTTTTTTTAAAAGCTCTTTTTTAAGGCTATGAAATACCAACAGTGACCTTTGTAGATGCTACAAGGTTGGGCAGTCCTGGCCTTGGAGCTGTTTCTGTGTTGTCACCAAGGCTCCTCCAGGACAGGTGGTTTTCTATGGAAGCTCCAATTCTGCTTTTTGCTCTGCTTTTTGTACTTTCCCCATGAATATTTGTAACTGAGTTCTTCAGAAGGAGCTGTTTTGTATTCTCTGGTGAGGGGGAAGCCAAACCTTTCCCACCTGGCCCTTCCCTCCCCAGCATTGCCAGCGTGCTGGATTTAAAGGACCACCTGCAGAAGACGACGAAGAAGTTGGGAATGGGGCTGAAACGCAAGGTAAGGGGGGCTCTGGGGTCACTCTGGGGGTCCCCAGCACCCTGCCTGTCCTCACCCTGCCCCTCTGCCTCTCCCCCAGCTCTGCTTTGCCCTCAGCATGCTGGGCAACCCACGGGTGACTCTGCTGGACGAGCCCTCCACGGGCATGGACCCCAAAGCCAAGCAGCACATGTGGTGAGTGATGGTGAACTCAGTGACCCCTGCTGACACCAGGGACAGCCTCAGGCAGGGAATAAATGACACAGTGGCTTGGGTTGGATGAAGATCATCCAGTTCCACCCCCCTGCTGTGGGCAGGGATATCTTCCACTAAGGCAGAATAATTTCTGCTTAATGTCCCATCTCTCCCTGCCCTTTAGCAGTGGGAGCCGTTCCCTGTGGTGTCCCTCCAGCCCTCCATCCCTTGTCCCAAGGCTCTCTCCAGCTCTCCTGAGGCCCTGGAAGGTCTCCCCAGAGCTTCTCTTTGGATTGAACCCCCCCCACACTCAGCCTGTATCCATGGCAGAAGTGCTCCAGCCCTTTGAGCATCTCCGTGGCCTCCTCTGGGCTGGCCCCAGCAGCTGCTGCTGTGCTGGGAGCCCCAGAGCTGGACACAAGGCTGCAGGTGGGGTCTCACAGCAAGGGAGGGATCAGCCCAACCTGCGTGCCAGGTGCAGTGCAGCTGTGTCCTCTCCCAGGACAACTCGGGAATTACAGGCTTAATTAAGGAAAGAAATCCTTAAAATAATGTAAGGAATGCAGATTCGAGCTGCCTTTAGGAAATTCAGGTGTTAATTGTTGCTGTGGGAGTAGCATTAATCCATAAATAAGGGTCCATCACAGCCTTCCTGTCCTGCTGAGGCAGGGTTTGCTGTTCCCTGCCAAATGCTTTTGTTCAGGGGTGCTTTGGTTGTGTTTTGCAGGCGAGCGATCCGAGCAGCCTTTAAGAACAAGGAGAGAGCAGCAATCCTGACCACGCACTACATGGAGGAGGCAGATGCTGTCTGTGACCGTGTGGCCATCCTGGTGGCAGGGCAGCTCAGGTACCCCCAGATCCCTCCTGGGGCAGGGAGCACCTGGGATAGATTCCTCTGAAAATAGAGAAATAGATAAAATAGATAAATTTGGCACCTTAAATCTGGAGTGAACTCAATCCTTACCAGCAGAAAGGATCTGTTTGAGGTTAGGCTGCTCCTGAGTACAACTTGTGTTTTCTGTCTATAATTTGTAGGTGTATAGGTACTGTCCAACACCTGAAGAGCAAGTTTGGCAGAGGATACTTCCTGGAGATGAAATTAAGGGAGACAGCAGATGTGCAGCAGGTGGAGTATCTGCAGAGCCAGATCCTGCACATCTTCCCCAACGCCAGCCGCCAGGAAAGGTGAGGTTTGCCAGCCAGCCAGAAAATACTGATGTTAATAAACCCCTCTGATTTCACAGCACCTCCTTGGCACTGGGGGAGGAATGTAAATATTTACACACAGCTTAAAAAAAAAAAATAAATAAAAGAAGAATGAAAAAAAGGAAGGGATCTGGGAGGCAGCAGAGCCCGGGCTGCCAGGGCGGGGGCCGGGAGCCCGCGCAGATGTTTGGCACAGAGGAAGCAAAACTGGATTTCTGCATAGCTGTTGCCTGACAGCTTCCTCCTGGGTCAGGGCCCCCGGGAAAGGGCTGAAATCCGAGTTTCTGACTCACTGCCCTTACCTGGAAATGCCTGAGCTCTCTGGGGCTCTCAGTTGCAGGGTGGGCTGGCTGCTGTTCCAGCAGCAGCTCCGGGTTTGTGCCCCAGGGACCCCAGGGTTTGGCTCGGTGACTGGACAGACTCCACCAAGGGCACTGCAGGCACCCAGAGGAGTTGGATCCTTGAGGGACCACGAGTGGGATCCTTCCTCAAACGGGGGAAATGGGAAGGAGGGAGGGAGGGGAGTTCCCTGTCCAGCTCCAGGGCACAGCAGCTCCCTGTGCTGCATGCGGGAGCGGCTGCGTGATGCAAACTTCCAGGACGTGCTGGGACCTCCCAGCTCAGCTGAAATCCAAAACCCCAGGACTCTGGGAGTTCCAGGAGGCAAATCTGCCATGAGTAAGCAGAATAGAAGTGATTCAATCTAAGTGGAAGAGCATGAACTTTGAGCAGTCTCGGGGGGTCTCAGCTGATGCACCTGGAGCTGCATCATTCCCCTTCTCCTGTGTGATGGTGACAGTCAGAATGCCTGCAGTAACCTTCAGAAAAGGGGTCGAAATCCATTCCATGGGGTATTAACATTTTTACTTTGAGTGATTTTGCTCGAAGCCAAATTTGCTTTGCTTCTTTGTTCCAGTTTTGCTTCTATCCTGGCGTATAAAATTCCTAGAGAAGATGTACAGTCGCTTTCCCATTCATTTTCCAAGCTGGAGGAAGGTAATGAAGCACTTGCCGTACATCACACACACAAATCCTTTTGTCTCCCATAACTGACACTTCTGCCACATGATGTCACTCCTCCACTTCTGTTCCAAATTTATTTCATTTGATTTTCTTTGATTGATGTTGTCCCCAACTCCGTTTCTTTTGAAATCAAGAGTGAGTACAGTGTGCCTAAATCTGCTCTTACTGATTCTTTCACCAGTAAAACACGCCTTCAACATCGAGGACTACAGCTTTTCTCAAGCAACACTGGAACAGGTGTGTTAAATTCTGTTTTGTCAGTGCAAACCCTGCCAGGTGAAGGTGTCAGAGGGCAGGGATAGATGGAATATTGGAGAGGGTGGAGTGGGACTGGGATGGAATTCCCAGAGAAGCTGTGGCTGCCCCTGGAAGTGTCCCAGGACAGGTTGGACAGGGCTTGGAGCAGCCTGGGATAGAGGAAGGTGTCCCTGGCCATAGCAGCATAGCAGGGGTGGGATAGATCAGCTTTAAGTTCCCTTCCGACCCAGAGCATTCCATGATTCCCTGATGATGAGCCCTGTGCACGCAGCTCATCCCCCAGGCTCTGCTCTCAGGCCGCTGGGGCTGCTTTGCTGATGCCTGGTGGGGCACTTTTTGGGAAAGTAAATTCCCTTTTTGCAAAGTGAATCACATCTGCCAGCTCTCCAGCTCCTCTTCATTCCCGTTTGCCCCTCTAAAAATAAGATGCCAACTGCAGTGACTGGAAGAAAGCAAATGTGTGGTATTAGTGGAAAAGCTGCTCAGCTTTATTCCAGGAACAGGCATTTGCTGTTGGTAGCTGGAAGGAGGGTGAAGCTGAGACTTGTAATTGCTTATTGTGGGTTAATTACTGCTGACAATTAATGCCCTTCAGCATTGCACTTCCTTTTCATTGTGCTCTTGAAAAAAAGAAGGTGGGAGGGTAGGAGTAAGGAGGAAAACCTCAAAATACTGAAAATGTCTTACTCAGAGGTGAAGCAACGCATTGAATGCTGATGAGGATTTGAGCACCAGTTGTATTTGTGACCAGGGAAGTTCCTACAAGGACCATGGGGGTGTTTTCCATGTTTTCCAGGTGTTTGTGGAGCTGGCTAAGGAGCAGGAGGAGGAGGACAGCACCTTTGGCACCCTGAACAGCAGCCTGTGGTGGGAGAGGACGCAGGAGGACCGAGTCATTTTCTGAGCTCCTCGTGCTGCTGTCGGTGCCAGCGCCCATCCCCTCTCTGCTCCTGGAGCTGGGCTGGGCCAGGACAGCTGGGTTTGGAAGCCCAGAGCGTGCCCCACCATCCTGGCCTCGGCAAGGAGCAGTGAGCATCCCCTGCTCCTCGGGCTGACCCCAGCTGCTCCCGCTCGGTGTTGGGCACGAGGGCGCTGCCACGGGCATCTCCCGGGGTTGGTGGCTGCTGCAGGAGCTCCCACCTGCCTTCCCTGGGCTCTGCTGGGCTGTCCTGCAGGAAAACCCTTCAGGAAAATCCCGTGTCCGAGCAGAGGCGGTGGCTGCTGGTTTGCAGGGTCTGCACATCCACCCCTGCTCCCCCGCCAGCTGAGCCACCCCTGCTTCTGCCTGGAGGATGCACCTGCTTAGAGGAGAGGGGGAAAGCACTGCAGAGTCACTGTCCTGCTGCAGGGAGGCTCCAGCTCAGCCTGGCATCCCACCAGCCTGGAAATGTTCATTTGCAGATCAGATTGGCCCTCGGTGGCACTGCCAGGGCTGTCCCCTGCAGACTGGTGGCTCTGTGTGGGTGTCACTGGGGGCGCCCAGGGGTGGGCAGAGGGGATGTGCTCCTTCCCCTGCTCACTGAAAAGGGATTTGCAGAGATGTGGCTCTGCCTCGTCTCCCTTCAGGACAGTCTGATTCTCTCCCTGGCTGCTCTCACACGCAGTGCTTTGGAGATGTTTGCATTTCCCTTGCCAGTGCATTCGTGAGCTCCAGTGTTCCCCTCGTTGTTGTGGTTGCAGTCAGTAACACAGGGCCCAGCCTGGCCACTCGTCACCCCCCCTTTGTAAAACCCCAAATAAAATCCCACTTCACAGCCTCATCCATAAGAAAGGTGCCTTTGGTTTGCATAGAAGCACTAAGAAGAGTAGAATATGTGGTCCTTTAGCCTGAGATATGACAAATGTATGTTGAAAAAAATTTTTTTTTTGGTTTTTTTTCTACACAAAGCTATCATCACGTTTTTAGTGTTATAAGGGGAAATTAAAGATTGCTCCCAGTTCATTTTGCTCTGCAGTGAACAGACACAGAGATGTGTTTCTATTCAGACATTGGCTTCATAAGTCATATCATTTATGTATTTTCACTTCGAAGTTAGAAAAAACCTTTGTTTTTCTTGAGAAAACTCAAAAAAATGGGTAAACTTGGAGTTGTGTGTCCCAGCTGTTTGTAATTATCAGGCAATAATGTGTCTGATGTATCTGACCGTGGTTTATCAGTGTGTTCACCAAAATCTGTTTCCATTTGTTTCTTACGCAGGGAGATCTGAACTCCTTATGCAGAATTTCACTTCCTCTTTTTGACCCACAGGTTGCATAGGAATGCACAGCTTTGGGTTTGTAGTTAAAATTGGGAGCCCAAACCTTACAGGAAGCCCTGGAAATCCCATTTGCTTCCCTAGGGAACTCTGGAGATGAGGGATTAAAAGGACAGGATCAAAGCAAACTGCAGCCCCAGCACCACCTGATAGGGGTGAAACTTCCTTCAGAAAAGGAAAAAAAACCCTAAATTCAGGAGTTTTATTTATTTAGCCCCAGCCCTGCTGCTGGCTGGGAGCTCTGAGCTTTTGCCTTTATTTGGAGCAGTTTGGGACTCAGAATTCTCTTGGCCCTTTCCCATGCAGGTGTGTACAAGCTGAGTGCATTTTTCCCAAATCCCACATTTTTTTCGGTCTCTTTTTTGCCAATGGTGTTTCAGCCTGCCCATCAATCCAGCACATTCTTGTCACATGGATTTAGGGAATTGGTGTGACCTGTGAGCAGCCTTGGTGTCAGCCTTGAATTTCTTCTTTCACTTGGAGTTAATAGTCTGTAAAATAGTTCTGTGCTGTCTGTTTAAGATGTTTCCATCTTTCCTCACATTTCAGATGTGAAAATTTTGGATTGGAAGCCGGATTAGCTCAGTTTGGTGCTGTTGTTTATCTTGGAGGAGCCCAGTGGATGGTGGCACTGGTTTCTGTGCAGCTACAGAAAGGACAAAGAATTTGGCTCGTTAAATTAATTCCCTCTTTGGGTGGGATCTTTTTGGCCTGGTGACATCGTGTGTTAAAGTGGGGTAAGCACACACCCCAAAACATCACTGTCCTCCTATCAGAAGAGTTTCAAAGTGTCCTGAGATGTTTCTAATAGCCAGAACAAGGAAAAACCCAGGCAAAATTAAACCAGGGTAAAATTCCACCCCAAAACTTGACTGTCCTTGTATCGGAAGTGTTTCAAAGTGTCCTGAGGTGTCTGTAATAGCCAGAACAGGGAAAAATTAAACCAGGGTTAAATTCCACCCCAAAACATCACTGTCTTCCTATCAGAAGAGTTTCAAAGTGTCCTGAGATGTTTCTAATAGCCAGAACAAGGAAAAACCCAGGCAAAATTAAACCACGGTAAAATTCTACCCCAAAACTTGACTGCCCTTGTATCAGAAGCGTTTTAAAGTGTCCTGAGATGTCTGTAATAGCCAGAACAGGGAAAAATTAAACCAGGGTTAAATTCCACCCCAAAACATCACTGTCTTCCTATCAGAAGAGTTTCAAAGTGTCCTGAGATGTTTCTAATAGCCAGAACAAGGAAAAACCCAGGCAAAATTAAACCACGGTAAAATTCTACCCCAAAACTTGACTGCCCTTGTATCAGAAGCGTTTTAAAGTGTCCTGAGATGTCTGTAATAGCCAGAACAGGGAAAAATTAAACCAGGGTTAAATTCCACCCCAAAACATCACTGTCTTCCTATCAGAAGAGTTTCAAAGTGTCCTGAGATGTTTCTAATAGCCAGAACAAGGAAAAACCCAGGCAAAATTAAACCACGGTAAAATTCTACCCCAAAACTTGACTGCCCTTGTATCAGAAGCGTTTTAAAGTGTCCTGAGATGTCTGTAATAGCCAAAACAGGGAAAACTCAGGCAAAATTAAACCGGGATAAAATTCTACCCCAAAACATCACTGTCCTCCTATCAGAAGTGTTTTAAAATTAAACCAGGGTAAAATTCTACCCCAAAACTTGACTGTCCTCCTATCAGAAGTGTTTTAAAATTAAACCAGGGTAAAATTCTACCCCAAAACTTGACTGTCCTCCTATCAGAAGTGTTTTAAAATTAAACCAGGGTAAAATTCTACCCCAAAACTTGACTGTCCTCCTATCAGAAGTGTTTTAAAATTAAACCAGGGTAAAATTCTACCCCAAAACTTGACTGTCCTCCTATCAGAAGTGTTTTAAAATTAAACCAGGGTAAAATTCTACCCCAAAACTTGACTGTCCTCCTATCAGAAGTGTTTTAAAGTGTCCTGAGAGATCTGTACTTGCCAGAACAGGGAAAAACCCAGGCAAAATTAAACCCTGGGAACAGCAGAGCTTTTTCCTGGGATTTGAAGTCCCTTTGCTCAGCTGTTACCAGTGACATCCCAAATCCCCTCCATCCAACCCACCCCCAGCCTGTGCTCTCAGTGATAAACGGGATTTGGGGGGATTTGGGGTAAATCCACCCAGTTTGGGGCAGCATTTCCAGGCGGGGTGGCTGGAGCTGCCTTGCAGGGTTGTTGTGAGCAGTTGGAAAGCGCCTTCACTCCGTGGTGTTGTTACAAGGTTGTATTTTTCTATGGAGAGTTTAAAGTGTCTGGTTTTGTTTACCTTCCCAAGGAAAAGTCCTTATTTTGGATTATCTCTGTTCAGCAAGTGAGATTGATTGCAGAGCCCACATCCAGAGCTCTGGCAGCAGGAGCAGGAGGTGACAGGCCTGGAGGTGACACGTTTGTGACGCTCCTGCTGCTGTGGCACCACGTGCAGTTCATTTTCCACACTTGCCCCTCTCTCACACCACTTGGCTGTACTTGTGAAGGTGAGGATTTTCCTTTCCCAGCAGGAAGTACTTCCAAAATAAAGATGGTTTGGGTTGTTAAACTCTTGGCTCTTTGGGTGTTTTGCTGTGCTGGAAACGGGGATGGTTTTCAAAGCCTGGGCTGATTTTGGGGTGCAGCAGAGTTTCAGGGTGGTTGGGCTCAGGCAGAGCGTGGGGGGCCGTGGTTCCTGGCATGGCCAGGGCTCTCAGGCTGCAGTATTTACAAATTTTAAGCTGAATTTGGGGGGATTTTGCAATGTTGCAACACTCAGGACCTGACTGCTCACGTTCATTCAGCCCAGCTTTGGGCAAGCTGTGTGCTCCTGGCATGACACCTTGTCCGTGTGCAGGGGTGGATCACCTCCAGCCACTGCAAAATGAACCCCAGTAAAAAAAATAAAGTTCATTTTTATGTTTGGAGCTGTGCCCAAGGTGAATTCGCTGGCTCTGGGGTGAGGGGCAGTGAAATGGGGAGGTTTGGCTGAAGGTGGGACATGGAGTGTAGGGCACTGTCTGCTCCTGGCACGTCCTGTGGGACCTGCTGAGGAAGAGGAGGAGGTGATCACCTCCAGCCTCATGGGTCAGTGAAGGGTGCAGCAAAATAAAAGGGGTTTGTGCTCCCTGAGCCCCTCAGTGGAGAGGAAAATAACCCCAAAGAAGTTTAATCTGAGCTCGGGGACAGTTCCCAGCAGTTCATACTCCTTTGTTTCTGTTGGTGTGGAAGGGCAGTGTGCCATGCATTTTTAAATTTTGTTTTTTAAGCTGTAAAATTAATTCATTCCCTTATAATGCTTCTTTTAGAGATGTCCAGAAAGTCTCTGATTTAACATGCTGAGTTTCTCTTTGATAAGGGTTTCCTGGAGCTCTCACTGTTCCTTTTTCCCTTGGCTTGGCATGTCCCCTTGGAAGGGCCTGGCTCCCTTCCCAGCCCCTCTCCTCCTCCTGGCAGATACAAAGTCTGCTCCTGAGCCCCCTTCTCAGAAACCCTGTGCAGCATCTGCTTGGGGGGTGTGAATTAATGATATTTTGAGATGCTCTGTGCTCTCCTGAGTGAAGCCCCCACTTCAGCAGCAGGGCCAGGAGCAGGATGGGAACCCCAAGGAGTGCTTGGAGCAGGTGTCATTTTCCTCTGAAAAATTCTGTCGATCCTGTGCAGTCAAGGCAGGGCTGGCTCCCACACTGAGGCACAGGTTTTGGTCAGAAAAATGCTATTTTTTGGTGAAGTGCACCTCAGATGGGCTTCTTGCAGCCATGAGGAGCCTTCTCTGCTGCTCTCCTGTTGCCCAACTCACAGGGATGCCGGAAAAACGCTTCTGCTCCTCTCCTAAATGAGCTCATGCCTTGAAAATGAGTAAATCAGCAGCTGCAGCAGAGCCCATGCCTTTTGTTAAGCAACAACCAGCCAGCCTTTGTGGTTTGAGGCAGCTCTGCAAATCAGATGCACAATCCTCAAGCTGTGGAAGTTCCGGGACAGTCAAATTCATTTAACTCGTTGAATTATCCCCTGGCCGTGCACCCTTCCAGCCCGTTTGGATTCCCTGGCTTGTCTGATTTCCTCACCTCCCTGTTTTGAATGCAGATGCACTGGAAAGATGTTTTGTTTTTAAACGCCCAACGCGCTCCATCCTGCTTCCAGCTGTGCGGCAGCTGCTGGAAAAGCAATTAAAAGGAGTGGAAATTGGGGAAAAAATGCTCAAAACAACAGGGAAAGGAGAAAGAGGAGCTGAAATCCTGTTGGTGCTGGGATGCAGGATTTGTCTCAGCAGAGGAAGGAGCACTCAGGCACGATGGGGACAAAGCAGCAGAGTTTTCCCTCTGGAGAAGCTGGGACGGGGACAAAGTGGCTTTGCCACCTCTCAGGAGTGAAGGTTCCCCCAACCCCAGGTCACCCCAACTGTGCTGCCTGCTGGGAACATCTGCAAGGGTTGAGTCCAGTCCTCCAAGCCGCGGTGTAAACATCCCCAGGCTCGGGGCCAGCGGGTTGTAGGTGTTGTTCCAACGTTGGGTCATCCTCCACGAGTCTGGGGAGGGTTTGCCCGGCTGACGTCAGGCTGTGGAGGGGCATGGCCACCGGGCTGGGCCACCGGGCTGAACCTCCCTGGGGCTGAAAAGGGACCAGCAGCCCGGCCACCTCAGAGCTGGAGGAGACCTCATGGAAAACACACCACCAGGTAAGGAGTCACGTACCTCTCCTTCTTTCAAGGGAAAATTAATTTAGGAGCAGAGAAGGAAAAAATTCTCCCTAGGGCAGTTTCGTGCAGGGGTTGAGTTTTCATGAGGGGATGATTAGTTTTTTCCTAATTAATGCTTTGTGATGCTGGATGCATAAAAGTTGCACCTTGCAGCTCTGTTTTCTGGTGGACTGTTAAGTTCACAACAAAATATTTTAGAGAAAAAGGAGTAAAACCATTCAGCTTTTCTGGGTGTGTGTGGATTTTGGTTCTCCCCGTGGCTGCAGGTGAAGAGCTGAAGGTTGAGCACTGGGTGATGATCCCTCCCTTTGCCCTCCTCCTCCTGCCTTGCTGACACTGAAGGCATCTAAAAATGTAAAACCCCAAAATTTCACTTCTCTCTGTGAACTGAAGTCTTGAGTTTTGATTAAAGGCAGGCTCAGAGTTTTTCAAGTTGACCGCAGGAAAAAACAACCTGTTCCAGTTTCTGTGTTGGAGTCAGTGCAGATCTGTCTCGGATTTATCAGATGCAAACACAGAAAACTGCAAGAACTGGCCAACAGGAGGGGATGGAAAGAGCAGCTCTGCACTCTCCACGTGCAGGGATTAATCCTTGGCTCTGGGAAAGCCAGAGGATCTTCTGGGAAGTGTCAGATGCAGCATGGATTTCTCCCTTTGAACCCAGCGCTGAGAGGCTCCTGCCAAAGCTCCTGAAGAGCAGCTTGATTTTAGGAACTGAAATCATAAACTCCAGCAATACTCTGGGTTGGAAAGGACCTTTAAAAGTCCAAACCCCCCTACAATGGGCAGGACATCTCCAAACAGACCTCAATAAGTTAAATTTGTAGAGGAAAATAGTCTGAAGAGGTGCCACAGAGGAATTCCCTGAGATAGTAAATAAAGGGATTTTAGGGGATGTGCCCTCCTGGGACGGCTTTTGGTGGAGCAGAGCTGCACACAGGATCCAGGAAAAGTTATTGCAACACCTTGGCAGTGAGTTCCTGGAGAGCAGGAAGTTTGGATGCACTTAATGGGCCCCAGCAGACATCCAGCTTTAAAAGTGATGCTCTTAACTGGATTAAAGTTTCCCAAACATCACTGCCTCCATTTTCTGATGTGTTTATTTTGCCTTCTGCATTTTAAGTTTTGAGCCTCAGGCCTTGCAGAGGATTCTCTCTTGGCTATCTTTTTTTACCTTTTCCATAATTATCTGATAGATTAATTAGATACCTAATTTAAAGTTAATAATAGTTAATATTTATTAGGTATCTGACTGAAAGTTAAATTCCACAGCCTTTGTAGGCAGCATCACTTATTTGAATTCCTGGGTTCGTTTTTGGCTCCCAGTGGTATTTGATCCTTGTTCCACAGGTTGTATTTAAACTAGTAAATTTAAACTAGCAGAAACTTCGTTAAAATGTTCTAAAAAGTTTTAGATTTGCTCTAGAATTTTTAGATTTTAAAATTGTTTGTTGTGACTGCAGGGATTCCGTGCATCTTTTAAAGACCATCATATTTTCCTTGTAAACTAGCAGAAACTACACTTTGTTTACTGCCCAAACATCCTGGGCTGAGCTGCTGCTTTCAGTTCATGACTGAAACCCAGACCTGGGCAAAAAACACAAAAAAAAAAAAACAAGTGGCACTTCCTAGAAATCCCTTCCTATTTACCTTTAACCTTCAGTGCAGGCAGCAGGGAGGAAGCGTGGGAGGAAGCTTGGGCAGGGAAAGCAAAGCTCCAGGAGATCAAACAAGGTAAGATAAGCCCTGTGCTAGCACAGAAGGTGAGCTGGGATCCTGCATCCCTTGCCCCTGCAGTACACAAATATTTAATTCTTCCAAAAAAACAAGCAGCGAAGGGAGCAGAGCAGTGGAGCCCTTTATGAACTCCAGCTGCCCGAGCCATGAAATCAGGAAGCGCAGTCCAAGGGGAATGGAGCCCTCTGCCTTTGAGGCTGCTTTGAGTTTGGGTTTCAGCCATTTGAAAGGATTAAACCACAAAAACATCTTGGGAGGTTCCCTGCCCTGCTGCCCTGGGAAGAGGGAGAAACCCATTGCTCTGAACTTGCTGCTGTTCTTGCTGCTTGGCCACGGGATTAAACGTGGAGCTGAAATAAATATCCCAAAGAAATACTCCCTGCTCAGTGTTTAGGAGGATATTAAGCAGCACATGGGTGTTCTAATCCTGCCCTGCTCCAACTGCATTAAAGTTCCTTAATATTTGGGTGAAAACAGAACAATCTGGTCTCTTACCAGCCTGGTGAAGGCAGGCAGAGGCAGCCTCTATTTTAGGTTATTTTTAGCATCTCCCCAGTGTTTGTAACGTGATTCAGGGTCTGGTTCAGAACCCAGAGCACGTGAGCTGTGGTGTGCCAACAAACCACGTGCCTGAGGCCAGACACGAATTCACTTTCTGCAGTGAAACGTGGAAAGTGAGCGGTTGTCTGTTCCACAAAGCCTCGTTGGGATGAGGAAGGATGAACCTGGATGGGGAAGGATGAGTCTGGGTGAGGAAAGATGAGTCTGGGTGAGTCTGGATAAAGAAGGATGAACCTGGGTGAGGAAGGATGAATCTGGAGGGGGAAGGATGAGTCTGGGTGAGGAAGTATGAATCTGGATGGGGAAGGATGAATCTGGATGGGGAAGGATGAATCTGGATGGGGAAGGATGAATCTGGATGAGTCTGGATAAAGAAGGATGAACCTGGATGAGGAAGGATGAATCTGGATGAGGAAAGATGAATCTGGATGGGGAAGGATGAGCCTGGATGAGGAAGGATGAGTCTGGGTGAGGAAAAGATGAGTCTGGGTGAGTCTGGATGGGGAAGGATGAATCTGGATGGGGAAGGATAAGTCTGGATGAGGAAGGAGAGTCTGGATAAAGAATGAACCTGGGTGAGGAAGGATGAACCTGTATGAGGAAGGATGAATCTGGATGAAGAAGGATAAAGAAGGATGAATCTGGATGGGGAAGGATAAATCTGGATGGGGAAGGAGAGTCTGGATAAAGGATGAATCTGGGTGAGGAAGGATGAGTCTGGATTAAGAAGGATGAATCTGGATATGGAAGGAAGAGTCTGGATGAAGAAGGATGAGTCTGGATGAGGAAGGATGAGAGAGGAAGAACCTGGGTGAGGAAGGATGAATCTGGATGGGGAAGGATGAATCTGGTTGAGGAAGGATGAGTCTGAATTAAGAAGGATGAACCTGGATGTGCAAAGATGAATCTGGATGAGGAAGGATTAATCTAGATGGGGAAGGATGAGCCTGGATGAGTCTGAATTAAGAAAGATGAGTCTGGATGAGGAAGGATTAATCTGGATGGGGAAGGATGAATCAGGTTGAATCTGGATATGGAAGGATGAGTCTGGATGAGGAAGGACGAGTCTGGGTGAGGAAGGACGAATCTGGATTAAGAAGGATGAACCTGGGTAAGGAAGGATGAATCTGGATAAAGAAGGATGAATCTGGATGGGGAAGGACAAATCTGGGTGAGGAAGGATGAGTCTGAATTAAGAAGGATGAACCTGGGTAAGGAAGGATGAATCTGGATGAATCTGGATATGGAAGGAAGAGTCTGGATGAAAAAGGATGAGTCTGGATGAGGAAGGATGAATCTGGGTGAGGAAGGATGAATCTGTGCTTGTGGAGGAGGCACCTCCGAGTCCAGCCCAGCTCTCTGTTCCCTTGCATGATCTTGGTCTATTTCCTTTGAATCTTAGCTGTCCAAAGTTAGGGAGACAAGTTCTCCCCCTTTGGCATGTTATTGGCTTCCTCTGAAGTGGTATTTAACTCCCAGTGATCTGTTTTATTCTAAATCTTATCATTTTCTTTCTCATTTTAGCTGGAAAAATGCAGAGGGTATCCAAGAAAGCCACACAAATATTTCAGCAAACCTGTGCTCTCCTGTGGAAAAATATTCTTCTGGTGTGGAGGCTAAAGTCAAAAAGTTTTCAGGCAAGTGTTCCAAAGGGAATTCAGGATTTCTACCACCAAGTATTTTCACTGTTTTTGTGCGAGGGGATGTGAGAAGGCTCAGCTGTGGTTCCCTGGGAAATGTCAGCAGTTCCTTCTTCCTGTGACACGACAGATCTGCCTCGTGACCAAGCTGGCTGCTGCCTTTTGCTTGTTGATCCTGCCCTGTCCAGAGGAACACAATGTCCGATTCATGGCTGCAGTGCCAAATTATCCACAGACCTCGCTGGCTCCGGCACTAAGAAAACATGTTTTCCATCCGAAACCTCGGGTTTTAAACCCATCACACCTGTGGAGCAGCTCTCCCTGGAGCCCCGGGGGAAAGGCTGGAGGAGCTGGAATGGGCAGTGGGGTCAGGGCTGGGTTAGAGGAGTCCTGCAGGAGCCTCCCTGAAGCCTTGGAGTGGCCACCTGAGAGAGAGGCCAGGCAAGATGAAAGGAATAAATTTGGGTGTTTATTAAAGGCCTTCAAGAGATGCACCGTGGGCAGGCAGGAGCCTCCGAGGGGCTGCACCCAAGCTGGACAATGGTCATGAGTTTTTCACACAATTATAAGTTTGGTCCATTTACATATCAGAGATTAATCCTCCAATTACAGCTTCAGCTAATGAATTATTTACTCCAAGTTTTGCCCCACAACTCACAGTTGTTTACATCTCTAGAGGCCTGAGGCAGTGAGGTGAATCCTTGATGCTCAGGCTTGGAGAGGAATTTTTGTCTGAATAAAACAGGGGAACAGCAGCTGACAGGCTGTGGAGTTTGAGTTATATGCTAAAACATTACAGGGAAAGCATAAAAAATATTACAGCT
>VWYN01003365.1:203791-256001 GCA_013400075.1 Hippolais icterina | reverse complement strand
CTCCCGCCGCCGCCGTCGCTTGCTTCTCCGCGGGGACTGTGGGGAGCGGGCGGCCATCTGCCCGAGCCGCCCCGGGGAGCGCACAGGTGTGTGGGGGTGCCGGAGCGGGCGGACGAGGGGCTGAGGGGGCGCCGAGGGCTGAAAGGGCTGAGGGGCGGGCGTTGAGGGGCTGCGGGGGCGCCGGTGCCCGCAGCGCTGTTCCGCCGGGTCTGCGAGCACCGCCCGGTTCGTCCTTGCCCTGCCGGTATCGGTGCCCGCCGCCCCGGGGGACGCGGGGGGGACCGGGGGCTCCCGGAGGCCGGTGCCTGCTGAGGGGCCAGGGGTGTGGTGGGGCCTCTTTGGGAGAAGCGTTAAAACCTCAGTGTCTTTGAACGGATGTGGAATGCGTGTACAGTGAGTAACTTGTGCTGACAGCTAATTCTGCCGCTATGTGCGGAAAGGAAGTTGGAGTTGGAATGCTTTCTGTCAGTTATGGCAGGCTGTAATATGTCCTAGTGAATTGTATTTTATTACAAGTAAAGTATCGAGTACTTTGTCTCAAACGAAGTCCAGCTTTCAGTAATTCACGTGCATTTTTCGAAGTGGCTTAAGGAAGTGTATCCCAAAGACTGAAGGAATGAACTTTCATAAACTCTCAGCTTGTAATTCTCCTTGACAATAAACTTTTTTATCCCCTCAGATTACTGCTGTTTATGAGTAACTTTTCTTTGTCACTCGCCTTGATTAGTTTTTCCTGACAGGCAGAATTCTGTCAGGGGCTACAGGCAACTTTATGTTACTACATGAGATGAGCAGGACTGAAAGGGTAAATTTTGGAGGTTTTAGTTTTGGAACTTGTGCAAGAGGCTGAGAGCTAAAGTCGATGCAGATCAAATATTTTACCCATGTATTTGCGTACATTAAAATATACCTGAATACTCAGTATTGTCTGGTGTTCCTGGAGACGTGTTACAGCTGTTAGGCAACAAACAGCAATGTTATCATGGTGATGAATAGAAGTATTAATTATATTCCTGCTTTCCTTTTGAATGACTTTATTTTCATGTGAGAAATGCCAGTCCCTGCTGATCAGTTTTAATTGCCACGTGTCACTAAATGTGGATTTGCACTAGATTTGCTGAACTAGAAAGCTAATACTACATCTGTGGGATGTATATGTGTGTTCATCTCTTTGGCTTTTTAGTTTCTAGGCATTTTTATGTTAGAAAGTGGTCAATTAATTCATTTTTAATGGTCTGGTAATGAACTTTCACTTTTGCATCAAGCTCCATTTGGCTGAAAATTAGAATTCATTAAATGCACGAGCATTTATTTTATTAAACAAAAACTCTAACAGGAGGCTCAAACTTAAGTGTTCTGGACTTTTTGGTTGTAATGGCTTTCAAAATTTTGGGACATGTTTTTTCAAACATTTAATTAAATTTGCTGACAGAAGAGGATGTCCTGACAGTAAGGATTTCACAGAGGGACACACCTGCTGTGGCACAGTTACACCAGAGCTCCTCACTGCTGGGGTGAAACCCCAATTGGGAGTGAACTCCACAGCCACAGTTCTGCTTTAATCGATGTAATTACACAAATGGCAGAGGTTTGTGGCAGCAGAACTGAGTCAGGCTAGAGCTGTGCCTGTTACAACTCAAGCTGGTGAGCAGTACAGCCATAGCTTAACTCCTGAGGGAAAATGGGATTAGAGGAAGGAAGCAGCTCTGGTAAAATGACCATAAGAGCAAAATTGTAACCATTCTTTGTGAAAAAGTTAATTTTGAAGGCTTGGCTCTCATCCTTCTACTCTGCTTTGCATTCATGTAGTACTTGGTCTCCTGTCTTCATAGTTTCATTTCCATTGTAATTTTTTTTTAAGATTACAGTTAATTGTAGGCCTAGTTGTATTATAAAACAGTATATGTATTTTCTATGGCACTTAGTACCATGAGAGTCAAATACAGCAGAGTTGTTTGAGTGCTGTTGCATTACAGATTCAAATCCTTTTTTCCCCTCACACTTATATTTTTCATTAGTTTTGATTAGAGTCTTGCTTTTCTGAATACTAAGGCATGTAACATTTGTATCCTGGAGAGGAAAAAAGCTAAATTTATGGAGGGGAAAAACAGGTTTCATAAATATTGTGGAACTGGGATCAGGCCTTTTTTTTTTGATATTAAGATGAGTTTGTATTTCCATAACCACAGCTCCTTCAGTTCACCCTCCTGTGGTTGGAGCAGGCAGGGCTTCATCATGTCAAAACTTGTGTTTGGAATTTAGGATCTCTGCTGAGTAGAGAACTGGCATGTTGGCTTGATAAACTTGCATGAGTAACTGAACAATTGCTGTTGGGTTTTTTTTTCTAGGAAACTTGTGGGTTTGCTTTTTGTTTTCTTTTTTTTTGGTAGAAGTTTGCCTGTATCCAAAATAAAAGCAATGACAATGTCTATTCAATGTAAATATGGAAATGAAATTAATCTAAAAATTAGTTAAAGTACCTAAATGGAAAGAAAATAGCTTTTGACTGGAAGGGTCTAACAACCCTTAATTAAGGATAATTATTTTGCTAAGAATCTTTATAAGCAGAGAAATTCACTGAGGAGTTTCTTTTGGGGAGAACTTTGGCAGTTGTAGAAAGCGGGGCTGTGTAAATTACTGTAACTGTAACAGTACAAAATAGAAACTTTCCTTCCATTATCTTGCCCTTCCAGCTGCCAGTGATAAAGAGCTTGTTCTTCTGTATAACTTAAAAATATCCCTTGCTCTGGAAGGGGTTGCAAGAAAAGTTTCAGGTATTTCTGTTACATTCATTTATATTTTACCTCTGTTTTTTTATTTATTTATTTTCACCTGAAGCTTGGCCTGTTCTGTAAAATAGCACTGATGTTTATTGTCCAGATATTTCCTGTGTTTGTGTGCATTGCTAAATTCTCTGGACTCTGAAGGTGCAGTTGGACAGTCTCTGGCAGTCAGCAATCCTCACTGGCAAATACCTGCTTTGTAAGGGGCTATTTGAAATTCCCTGAATTTTCAAAATCCCTTTAGAGAGGAGGCATTGCTGCTGAGCAGAGCAGCAATCCCATGTGTCTGCCTATAAAAACGGGCATCTAAAATTGCTGTGAGAAGGGATGGTCCATCCCTGGAAGTGCTCAAGGCCAGGTTGGATGGGCTTGGAGCAGCCTGGTGTCGTGGAAGATGTCCCTGCCCATGGCAGAGGGTGACACTGGATGAGCTTTAAGGTCCCTTCTTTTGCTTTGTACACATCCATCCAAGTGTCCAGAGCAGTTGCGCATTGGCCACTGTTACATGTAGCTCCTGTTAAGTTTATTTTGTTCATACTGGTGACAGTTTAGCCACTCTTTATACGAGAGTATTTTCACCTTTTTCTCTCATTTTCCTCCACTCTTTTCTATTCATCATTTCTTTTCTTGCTTTGTAAACTCAGCAGGATTAACTGTGGGACTTAACTGCTGCAGAGGAACTTGAATCCCACCTTCAGTTATCTTTTCTGCTACAGTTAGTTTAAAAAAAAATCCCCAAGAGATGAGTGCAACATGTCTAGAACACAACGTATCATATTCCAGAGAGAAGCTTCTAAGTGTGGGTTTGACCTTGCACAAATGTGTTTAATCCCTGTTGTTTGTTTGCATTTGTAGTATTTAAACTACTACCCACAGTCATGACACTTTAACAACATGACTTTTATGTGCAATCAGTACTAGACATCTGTTTCATCCTTTAGAGTTTATAGAATCATATCCAAAAATACATTAAAAGAACATAATGGTGCAGAGTCAGGCATTCAGGAGTTAGGAAATGCCAGAATTTGAGCTCCCTGCATTATTTCTTATATTCTGAAATAAGCAGGACTTGCTCCTGGTTCTTTAAAGCAATAACCTGCTGCTTTTATGTGTTGTGATTAGATTCAAGTATGGCTTTTCTTTGTAGTCTTAAAGCTCTTGGGAGCCCTGGTGAGGGGAAGTGGAGTCCTAAGTCTTCCTGCAGGATGTGTGGAGAGTGGCAGGGAAAGCTTCAGCCCCCCTCATTTGTGCATTTTGGGCTGTCAGTACTGTGCTGGTGAGAGGAATTACCAGGGAAGGAAATTGTTCACCTTGTTTAACTCTTTGTTTCTTTACTCAGATTTGTTTTTTAGCAGGAGCTTGAGAGAGAATTAAAACCTCTCCAGTCTTCCAGGTGCAAGGCTGAAAATAAGAACAATTTTTTCTGTGTATCTTGTGCAAAACCTTTAATTTGTTGCTGCCTTAACCCCATGACAGTTCATAGCTTCAGTCAAGAAACCACATTATCTATCTAATACAGTAATTGAGACCAAATCTGCTGGTGTTTCAGTAGAAGTTGTTTCTGTGATGTTGTTTGCTTCTTATTTCAGTCAGAAGTGAACTCTGAGAACTTTGAGGTCAAGAGAGATGGATTTTTAGTAAAACATTTTTATGATGTCCTCTGGAAAACAGTAATTAGCTACTTCCCAATACTGCTGAAGCATCATAATTTTTCCATTATATTTTCTGTTTACGACACTGTCATCATTCCTGTGGAAAGTGTCTTGCTTTAGATGGAATCCACTGTGCTGAGAAAAAGCTGTTGAGTTATGAGTGCATCTACAAGGAAATGCTTTAGAAATGCATCTCCTTTGTTTAACCCAGGTCTTGGAAGTATCAGGATGGTTCACCCAGGCCAGTTAGCTCTACTAAATGCAAAATGTATAATTATGATGTTCAGTCTTTCTCTGTATATAATGTCATATAATAGAAATGTTTGGAATAGCAGGTCCATGTGATGACTTGTGGAGAAATGGTTTTAATTTTCTTTGAAATGACTCATGAAATTATTACTTGAGATATGTGTCTTAGGAAGAAAAGGGTATTTAAGGCAAGGTATAAAATATATGATGGTGCTGCTGTTTGTCAAGGTTAAAATTACCTTTTTTATGATCAAGTTTGTTTGGTTTTTGGTGGTTTGGTGGTTTTTTTGGGTTTTTTTGGGGGGTTTTTTGGGGGGGTTTTTTTGGGTTTTTTTTTTTTGTTTTTGGGGGGTTTTTTTTGTTTTTTTGTTTTTGTTTTTTGGTTGGTTGGTTTTTTTCCTGTTTATCCTTTGCCATGGGCTGGTGAGCAGCTCTTTGGCTCTTTTGCTCTTGGTATGATTGTTATATGGAGGGAGGTGTATGGTTAATACTGCAACAGAGCAGTGAAAGATTGAATATTGAGTGTCAGAGCTGGTGTGGCACCATCAGTGCTGACCAGGAGAGGTCCCTGTGTTTTGCCATGGGGAAGCATTGGTACCCAGTCCCTCCAAGGAAAAGAAATGGTGCTTTTAAACTGGTTTGGTCCTTTAAAATATAAAACTATGGATTGCTTTGCAAGGTACAGTGGTACAGTTGGTGCCAGCAGTTGGTGCCAGCTGTGTATTACAGGTTAAGGTGCATTGAAGGATCTGTGAATATTGCATATATTGTGTCCTGATAACCTGGAACTTGTTGCCAGCCCTGCTCCACTTTCTCACAGTCCCAGTGCTTCCCAGGCAAAAGCTGTAGCTTTGATTTGCTGTCTGGAGACAAGCATGGCATGAGCTGAGCTAAGAAGAATTGGGAATGGCAGAACCCATAAGCATAAAAATAACATTTCTTAATGAAAAACAGGACAAAGGACTATTTGAAAGAATTCAGAAGACAACCTGAGAGAAAATTAAAATGAGAGGAAAGGGAAAACTGGGCTTTTGTTGTACAGAAGAAACAAAGTCTGATGAGAGTGGGGATTCAGGGAAGGGAAATTCAGTTCATTGTCATTGAGCATTTCTGATGTGTGAATGTAATTTATTTTACAGCTGCTCCCCACCAATTTTCTTTTTCTGTGGTCAGTTGTTAAAAAACAAAGCCATCTGCCTTCTTTTCATGTTATGCTTGTTTACATAAACTAGATGAATATTCTCTGAATGTGAAGTGCATGTTCTGCATGACTCTGTTTTCATTTCTCACACTTTTTTTTTTTCCTCTCCTGTTTTATTCTGTAGATTCCACCAATCTGCAGGCAAAGATCATGGCACAGTCTGGGAGGGAATTATTCAAGGCCATTATTGGAGCATTCAGAGGTGGGTATAAATTGTTCTTCTTCCAACTTGCAGGTCATGAGAAACTTAAGCCCTTGGAGCATCTTTCAGTTTTGACTGCTGTTCCTTTTATTTCTTTTAATTACACTATTTACAGTTCTGAAGTTAAATGGCAACTTAGGTTTCTGAAGTCTTTTTGAATCACTGCAAACTAATAACACAATAGCTTCAAAAAAGAGTTCTTAAAAATGTGTGTTTTGTGTGGTGATATTTAGATTCCTTTATTAAGTACAGAAAATATCCAGATAAGGAAGAGCCAGGTAGAAAACAGTGACTTTTCCTTCAATATGTAGGGCTTTATTCGTTCAAAATTCTGCTTAAGTTGTAGAACATTCTCATAATTGAGTGCCAGGATGTCAGGCTCTTACTCCTATGAGGTCTGCTTGCCTTAAAACCAGTGCAAACACAGGGAAGATGCAATTTTCCCTGTTCCTGGAAAAATTATTACACATTTCTGAGTAACACACTTGTTTGAGTGAACCTGAGAAATGTATTTGTCTTGCTTTTCTTTTTTGTTTTTAATTATAAAATAATAACCACTCATAACTGACATAAGTAGCTAAAATCTTTTGAGGGTCATTGTGACTTCAAAGCATGAAATCTACTTTGGTTGGTTTTTTTATAATGTTTTTCTTTAAAGTGTGAAAAGTGTCATTTTGATCTGAGAAACCCTGTGGTCTGCTATCAACCAACATACATAAATAAGATTGCTAATGAGCTTTTACATAACTTGAACCTGGAAATTGTCAGCATGTAGCAAATATTTTAAACGAAAAGCAAATTCTTTTTGGAAAAGCTTTAACAGGTCCATTGTTTGTGGCAGGCACTTTGAACTTGGAAAACTGCCTGGTGGTTGTGAGTTGTTATTTTTTAGTACATCTACATGCATAAATAAATTCAGAAATTTTCTCCAGGGAATCTTGGCTACATGCTAAGAGAAGAGAGCATTTGTTTTTAACAAGCAGGTACTTTTCCAAACTGCCCCTCTACAGGGATTGCAGCAGGGCCTCTGGAATGGCATAACTTGTGCCCATTCCCATCCTGGTAGGAAAGACAAGTGTGAAGCAGATTTATCTATTTATTTTGCCCTCAAGTAAAGTTACTCTTACATACATGGAAAGAGTATTGCTTAAATGTGTTCCATTTTACATATTAATGTGCTCAAGTATGGTTATCCTCCAAAACCTCAAGGTTTTTTCTGTGTTCTTCTCTTCATTTTCAATATTTAAGGATCTGTTATCTTTCCCTCCTGGCTGCTTAGAACATGCTCTTTGCTGCTTGGATTATTATATCCCTTTTTTATTATTGTTTTCTTAAGCAAGGCAAGGTTTTTAGAGGGAGGTGAGATCTTTTATTAAAACAACTTTAAACTGTTTGATGGTGAGGGAGGCAAAACAGGCCAGTAGTTCTTCTTTCTGCTGGCTTTTATGTGTTATTTCCTGAGGTTCTTGCAAATTGACTTTTCATTTTCACACAGATCCTGCCCAGATGGCAACTGATAGAGAAGAGGATGTGTTGGCACGGCCATGCTGGTGGAGGGCTTCACACAGATCCAAAGGAAGGGGTAAAACTGCTCAGTTATTATTGCTTTTTAAATAAAAAATGTTACCAACTTCCCCAAAAATCCTAAACCTAAAAACTGAAGACCTCAAGCAACAATTTGTCCAAATTCTCTTGGTAGATATATAAATATTGTAGTTGATACTGTTAAATTGTCAATGTAGCCTTGCTAGCTCTTCAGTCACCAAATGTTTGTGCTAATGGTGTTGAAGGACTTTATTTATTTTATTAAAAATACCATTTTACTGTTACACATTCCCTTGAAATTGGCCTGGATTAGATACTTTGGATGAGAAATATGTTTTCTTGTCATTCACTGGTTTGTTGATCTTGTTTGTGACTGATACTTCCCTGTGACTTGGCAGACAGGATAGTAGAAATCAGCTCATGGGTTATTGCATCAGTTGATAAAATCACACTTGAAATGGGAGGGGAGAGAAGCAATTAAACTCTGTGTATTTTTACTTGGAATTAATGGTAATACATCTGGTATATTTTGACTGTGTTTCTATTCAGGAAGCACATTAAAGTAATGATGATGGTATATGAGGAGAAGCAGAAGCTTTTATTAGATCAAATGATTACAATCAGAAAATGAGGCAAACTTTTGGTTAAAACAAGACAGTATCAACTGTGTGATTAAAATTGCCAAATCAAAGCTCTTGAGAGTGCAGAACTTGCATCTTCTCATTTGTAAAATGTAAATCTTCTCAGTGTAAACCCCTTATTTCTGATGCTTTGTCTATTTGCAGAATCATTCTGTGTGAATGGTTATAACTTGTTCAAACTTGGGTGGAATCTTCCCTAAAAGTAGTGAAGAGCACATGGATGACAAACTGAATTTTCAGTTTCAGAATCCAGGTCTTTCAGGGCTGCTTTGCTGGTTTAACTCTTCTGAGGATGTCTCTCCTACAGCCTCAGCTGTAAAGAAATTGAAGAGTTCAACTTAGGATTTTCTTTGAAGTTTTCATCTGAGAGTTGTCCCTTCATTGAATCCAGACCTGTTTGTGCTACAGGCAGAAGTCAGGAGAGGTGTATGTTTTAGAGTAAGAGGGAATTTCATAACCTGAGGTGTAGCCAGCTTGTTTTAGTAAACATCTGTGATCTTTTCTGCATGAGGCACAGGGGGGAAACAAAATAATTGGCCGTCTCCAGGCAGTGGTACCAGTGGCTCTGCATGTAACATTAACTTCAGACTCATTTTAAGACCCTCCTTGCAACAGGTGTAAGCTCTTTTCAGAGATTTCCTGGGCAAAACCGACTTCAAACCTAACTGATTTTCCTTCTCTGTTTCACATATTTAAATTCCAGGCTTTTCTCTGGTCAGAAAGGAAATGGAAGGTTCTGTTTACTACAACACAAGTAGCCTTAAGGGATGTTGGATGTTGCTTAATGCTAAAACTCACTAGCAATATGTTATCCAAAAAATTTGATGCCAGATGATATTTTTTTAATTTGCTGGCAATGTAAAATTCCATTGGCATTCTCCCTTCAGCCTCTACTTGCAGCTATTCCTGTATAAATCAATCCCTTAACTTCTTTATTCCAATAAATGCAGCTGTAACGTGGTTAATATAGGACATGGTCAGTTAAAGCTGTTGTCTAACTAAACAAATACCAGCTGTCCAGGAGAAAGCAGCAAGAACCAGCTGTGGAAGAAGAGAAATGTGTGAAGTGGAAAAAAACCAGGGTAATACTGGGCTTGCCAGAAATTGCTCATCAAAACTGAAGGGAAGGAAATATGCTGCTGCTCCAAGTGCAGTTCCTGTATCTCACATATGCCTGCACTTGTATTCAGTGTGTAAAAACACTGGCACCCCATTTACCACATTTTCCCCCTAGGATTATACTTTTAGGAGAACTGCAGGTGAGATACCTGTCAGCTCTATTACACCTTTCCCTATTCCAGATTTTTTCTGACAAACCAGGCTGTTCATTCTGACTTTGGGAGTGACATTTTAAATTGCCCCTTTTATAGCAGCTTCTGCATGTACAGAACTGAATCCTAAGGATGAGCACAGAGTGAAGGGCACATTACCTTCATCTCACATGTAGCTACTAAAGAAACTTACACTTTTTAAAATACCAAAATAACTTTTACTTACAGCAGTGGCTGCTGTGCTGAGTACTGAGATCAGAACTGGTTTTTACCGGTTTTGGGGATTTTTTTGGTGGTGGTTGGGAAAGTAACCTCGTGCAGGAGGAAAAACTTGTGCTGGTACAATAAAAGGGATGATGGAGCTCCGTGAGGGAGCACACAGGGAGCCAGAACGGTGTCTTTCTTTCTTCATCAGCAATGACAGCTTAAATTCAAGTCAAACTACCACTTTCTTGCATCCCACTTCTGACAGCTCATCATCCTGGCACAGGCTTTATCCACCAAGTGACAGGGTCAGCCCAGTGAATGCCTTGCAGTGCTAAATAACCATGGAGATGGTGAAGAGGAATTATGGCTTTCTTTTTTTTTTTCCCCCTCTTTAGGTATTTTAAAAGGTCCAGAACCTGGATTGGGATGGGTAGAAGGGACAGGAAGTTGATCAATGGTCATTCTTTTGCAAATAATCTTCAGTATTGCATAATGTGTTTTAAAAGTGTGCTGCATTCAAAAAGAGGAAAAGGCTTTTATTCTTTGCTCCCTGCTGTATTTGATTTATAATATTTTTCCTTCCATTCCTTGCATTTCTGTAGAGAAATAGACCTTGAAAGGAAATGTAAAACATTACTGCCATTTAAAAGGAGGTAAAATAAATTCATCTCTTAACCTTTTTATGTACCTCAGAGAATCAAAAAAAGGCCTGAGTCCATTGAACAGATTGCTCATTTTAATTCTTAATGTTGCCACTTGCATATTTAAACAATTTTTAACTCATGTTTCTATACAACAGTAACATTTATTTCATGGTAAACTTTGATGTAATATGTGTGCATTTTGCATCCTTTGATATTTCTTCTTGTTCCTTTGCAAGGCCTTTGGCAAATGAGTGGCTGCCTCCTGACTTTTTTCTAAATGGATTTACTTCTGTCACAGTTCAGAGCCATGAAAAAAGGAAATAGATTCCTTGTTTGCAGCCAGTATATTTTGTTCCTTTTAATAGCTTTTCTGTGCAAAGTCTGCCTAGCCAATAGCAACATACAATTAGAACTGCTCTGATTGCACTTTTGTATCTTTTGTGTTAATATGGTACCAATTTTTTTTAACTTCTTTTAACCTGTAAGTGGTGATCAAAGATATTTTCCATGTGTTTGAACTGCTTTTTTGCATATCCTTGGCTCAAATGGAAAGATTCATGTATTTGCTGCAGCAGATATCTCCATCTTTTAAGTGGGTAGGACACAACAGAGGCACTTTTGCATCATCTCTCCACTGACAAATCTTCCATATATCCATTCTTTAAAAGTAGTTTGAAATGTGCTTATCCTGTGTAATGTTCCAATACATTTGCAGTTGGTGACAAAGTGTCTTGGTTTTGCTTGAAGCTGTGACTAGAAAAACTGAGATGAATTTCCTGGTGCTTTTAAAAGCTTACCTTTATAGGATTGGCTTCCCTGGTTGCCTCAGCAATTTTACTGTTTAACAGACCTCTCTTTTCTTGCTTATTCACCCCAGACCTTAACGGAGAATTTCTTTTCTAGTTTGGTTTATCCTCAAACAGTAAGATTTATTATAATATTCCCCCTTCCTCCTGACTTCTGTTGTAAGAGTCATCTTTGAAAGGTGTGCACTAACTTTTTGTTCCCCTCCCTCCTCCCCACTACAAAATATTGCCTGAAATGGAGAGATTAGCTGCTCTTGCTGCCCTGCTTTCTGTCTTAGATAACCTTCGTGTCTTGCAAGTTAACCCCAGTGTAGCCAACACTGAAAAATGAGTTACTGAAACTTGTGCTCTGTGTTACTGCACATCCTCTTGTTCTCAATTAGGAAATGTGGTTTAAGCTGCAGATAATTTAGCTTGAGAGTTCAGTGGGATAATCAGAAGTGTCAGTGATAGACATCCGTCCATCTGGAAAATAACCTACATTGCTGTAAAAAAACGCAGCAACCAAACCCAACAACAGAAAAATAATCCCAAAGCAAAACTTAAAATAAACCCAAACAGAAAAAGTAATGTTTTTCAAGCTGCCTTGTTAAATGGACTGTGCTCTTACTTAAAGCAAAATTTGAGATTCGGGGGAGAACCTATTTTAAGAATCCAGTTAAAATTGATAGAATCAGTTAAGCCAGCACATGGCCATGTACATCTTCTGCCCTGTAGAGCCTGCTTATCCAGTGTCAGAGAATGTTCTCCAAACTGTTCAGGTTTCCTTCTTGCCTTAGTTGTTGTGTTCATTTGTTATTTTTTTTTTGCATTTCTCACCTGGTGTTTCTAAGCTATTTTAAAACATCCTCCAAAAAAGAAGTAGCAAGCCCTTGAATTTTGTACAGCAATCTTGAGGACAAAAGAAGAAGGGTCAGTTTGTTCTGTCAAGGATTTCAAGATGGGAAATTGTGGCTTTCTATGTTTGAGTTGCAGCCAGCCAGACCTGCCCTCTGGAGAACATGGAACATTTTAACAGCATGTCACGGATATAAACCTAAAAACTTCCAGCTTGAAATGTTCATAGGCAGTCCTAATCTCAGACATTGTCAAGTGTCTGTTTCCTATCAAATAAAACACAGAAGGGATCCAAATGTATAGAATTCATTCTTATTTCTAGTTATTTTACTTCCCAAGGTCTCTTTGTAAGGCAATGCCTTTGTCCTTTCTCACAGCTGAAGGAGATCGATGCCAGGAAGATCATCCGGGCAATGCTGTCCTACGTGTGGCCCAAGGACAGGCCAGACCTGCGGGCCAGGGTCGCCATTTCCCTGGGCTTCCTGGCAAGTGCCAAGGTAAGAACAGGTATTTCTTCTACTCTCACAGTCGCTGTTCATCTGTATATGGAATAATTTTCTTTTCTGGTATTTAAGGGCTTTTATGCTCTTAAGATGTCTGGGTTTTTCACAGGAGCATATATGAGAAGTGATTGCTTGGATTTTGGAACAAGGTATATCTGCAGGTAATATCCCATGTGCATGTTTAGGGAGGTGATGATGACAACCAGAATTTTTGTTTCCCTTGATGCCATTAGTTTAGCCCAGGATTTTCCATTGCTGGAAAATTATTTCCATTATTTACCTCAGAAATTACAGGAAATGGGAGCTAAAGACTGTTATTCTCTTCTTGTGTGATGCTGACAGGATTTCTTCAAGGCTCTGTGCCCATTCTCAACCCTGAACTTGATCAGTGTGGTGGTGCCTATTCACAGGTCTTGCTGTGCTGTGGGAAGGGAATTTGAGATCCACTCTGTTGATATTTCTGTATGAGATAACAGAAGAATTAATTGTTTTGGGGATTCCTCTGGTGTCCTAATATGAGAGAGGCTGTATAACGTTTTGTATTTAACAACCCTACTTTCATTCAAATGATTTTTCATGTAGTCTTTGATTATGAAATGGAGGATTGCTCTTATTTCATTTCATTGTGTGAAAGGATCTTCTATTCTTACCTGCAACATCATTAGTGTTTATTTGTTCTTTCAAAGAATTTGTCATGCAAAAGTGTTCTACAGATTAAAAGGGGATATAATTCAAATTCTGTGCAAACCTTGTAGAAATAGTTCAGAAGAGCAAATGTTAGCTTCCTTTTGCTTTAAATTAAAAAAAAGAAAAATTTGATTGCAAAATACTGGGAGGAAGTTTTGTGAATTCCATTGAGACATACAGCTCAGCTGGGTTGCTTTTAAGTACAGCAATTTTAACCAAACATAAAGCTAATATTAGCACTCAGCACCATTGCCATGTTATGAAAAGAGAGAAGAGACAAATTTCAGCTCTGTAGGTGTTGAAAGAGGAGTGCTTGGGAGAGAAATGTGCTCATTTCTGTGAGCTGAAGAGGAATTGCTGGTCTACAGTGCTTTCTCAAGAGGTTTTTATCTCTCAGGTACTCGTGGGCACTGTCTCCAGCAGATATTTGGGTTGTGCTGCAGTTCAGGATGCTGCTGATAATGCAGGTGATGACATGCAGAATATGGCTGGACTGTGCAAGTGAGCTTCCCCCCTTTTTCTGTGCCTGGGCAAAACATACAGCAATGCTTTCCACTGCATTTTAAAACTCTGGGGGAAACTCTGCTCAAAATGCAGATGCCTTGAGGTTTTGTGATGTAGATCTACCAGGTGGATATGAAAATTATTCTCACTCACTTCCTTTTTAAAGAGTCTTATTAGTAATGTTAATAATAATCTAAAGGCATTTTTTAAATGTTTGAAGCATTTTTTTTCTCTTCTCCCCACTTCCCTATTCCCTAATTTGTAGTGTTGTATGAATATGATGGAGAATGTGAATCCAGCTTCTAATCCTGCACGTGGCAGCACTGTACCCTGCCTTTAAGAGGTCTTATTAATATTTCAAGCAGCTTTCTGAGGTGTTGAGAAAACAAAACTGATGACCAGGATGCCTTGACTCTTGCAAATAGCTCTGTATTTGGTGTAAAAAAAGAGCTATTATATTTCTACTGAGAGAGAGAGATATGTTTCCCCCATCAGAAAATCATTGAACTCTGGGGAAGTAACTGGGTATTTGGATCTCTTAAATGTTCTCTTAAGTTTCCCACTTTACATTTGTACAAGGCAGCTCGGAAACCCTGATGTCCAGAGCAGACTCTCAGAAGAAAAGCAGAGAAGCTATTGAGCTTTGCCCAGGTTTTAGGAGATGCTTGTTAAAAGCAGAAGTGTTTTGTGAGAATGTTTGTTTGGGCAAACAAGGATTTCTTTGGGAAAACACACAGCAAGCTCTCTATGGAAAATATGTATTATAACTGGCAGTGGGGGAAAATTCATGGATGTCTTTTAGCTGTCCTTTGCTACTGTTCTTTGTTTGGTTCTATCATTACAAAGCTCTGTTGGATAACTGCAAATTAAGGAGTTACCCCTCATCTTAAGAGCTGTGCTCTCTCTTCCTTTTTGGGAAGAATTCTTCTTGAAGTGCTTCATACTTTATGCATACTAAGTATGTGTGTCAGTGTGACACAAGTGATGTGCAGTAGTTTATTCCAGAGCTGTAGTGGGTCTGGCACATCTTTGAGCCCTGAACATCTGCTGCCCTTCCAGAGCCCAGAAAAGGTCACTTTGTCCTGGAGAAAATGCAGTACAAAGTAGTTTACCTGTATCTTTCCTGGACCATGTGTAATTGTGTGTGGTTTCCTCGTTATCCCATTTGGGAGCCCTTTGTTCTGGTTACTTGTGAGGTTAATTACAGTGCACTCCACAGACCACACAAGCTGTTTATTAAAGTTTTTCTCCTATATAATTGTGTCAGCACAGGAACACCAGCATGTTTTTCTCCTCACTGCAGTCCTGGCCTGATTTCTTTGTTCACTATGGAACAAAATGAATTCTGTGTCTGAAGGATTTACATCCTTATTGTGGATTTTGTCTAAAGGCCCCTCATTCTGAGACGGTTTGCATTGAGAACTGTATGGTCATGATGGCTGCTGCAAGTCACCTTCCCCCAAGAGAAACACCTCTGTAAGCCTTTTGGCCAATTCCTTCTGAGTTTGACAAAAGATTTTCAGGTTTTATACCTCTGAATTTACAATGTTGAGTTTCCAGTTAAAATACAGAGGCTCTAAGGTGGCTTTAGTTTTATTCTGGAAACTCCAAGGAGTCACAGAGGACAGGTAGGCTGTGAAATTCCCAGCCATGGGAAAAAAATATAAGGAATACACCCCCAATTTAGTTTGGCTACTTACCCACAAAACAGCTGGAGTTCATTTCTCCTTGTCCTGCTGCTTGAGAAATAATTTGTCTCTTTAAATCTTCCAGTTCAGTAAAATTCACTTTCAAAACAAAAGCCAGTTTGTGTGCAGCTACTGAAGAGCCTGCAGTTACAATCTGTCTTGATGCCTTTTGTGGGGCCCAGTTGCCTGTCATTGAACAAATTATTGTGATTTTTGGTTCCTTTTTGTCTCCACATAACTGCCAGTGGTATTGTGAGCCTTCAAAGCGAGCTGTTAGTATGGCTTTTTATGACAGGATGGAGTCTGCTCCAGGGCTAGTGAGGTCTTTTCTTCCTTGCAAGATCTGTTGTATTATTATGACACACTTTAAATTTTTACCTTAAATATTTATAGCCTATCTAGATGTGTGTACACAATCTGAAGGACTCAAGAAGAAGGCAGGTGAGAGTACACAGGGCATTCTCTGTGTTTTCAGACATGTAGCTCAGCCTGCTCAGGTTCTGCATATCTGGATTTTCTTTTTCTATGTTCTCCCTTTTTTTGACTTCTCTGCTGGTGAATGTATAGCAAATGCTTCCTTACTTTTCTGTTTCTTCCCTTTTTCTTCTGTGGCACGAGGAAAAAAAATGCTCAGGCTTCTGAGGAGCTGGATTAAACACATGAATATGACAAAATCACTTGTCACCTCTGTCAGCCTGCAATGGGTTTTGGCCTCCTGGTCACAGACCAGGCATGTGTTATTCATGAGGCAAAGAATTCTTTCAGACTCTCTGCATTTCTACTGACTGCTAATTCCATAAGTTTCAGAACAGGAATGGTTGGCTAAGGAGGCAGGACAAGGGTTGAATTGCAAATTCTGCCTGCATGCGAAGATAACGATATCCATCTGATCAGTGAAGCATGTTCCTGTGATCTCGGTGTTTGAGCTCTTTCTGGGGGCTCAGATGGAGTTAGATAATTGCAATAAACCTTTAGAAATCGTTAGCTTTTCGAGGAGTTTCAGGTGAAAAATATTTAAAATTGGTTTGGGTTTTTTCCCTGCTGGAAAAAGTGTAGTTCAAGTCATCATTAAATTTGAAGAAGCCATGAAGCCAGGTGTTTCTTCCCTCATGTGGAGCACATTTTGGAGCTTCTTTAGCAGTCTTGCCTCCACAAGGGATGAAGATTTCTCTGTGTGTCTCCACAAATGGAGCTGTTGGGTGTGTATGTTTATATGGGTCCAGAGATAAATTCAGTCATCTTCATGCCAGTGTTTCTCACTGAATTATTGGCAAAAGAACGGTTCGCTGTGGACCGGTTTTATCTTGTTGGGGCTCAGCCTGTCATGAATTCATCATCTTTATTAAACAAAAAATGCTGGGAAGAGCAAAATGAAAGATAAGGCTGTTTGCCTTAAAAGTGGTGTAGTCCCATGGGGGAATAAAGATGATATTGCACTGTCAGCTTAAAACAGTGCAGTCATTAAAAAATGTTTAAACTCATTTACTCATGATTCATTCTAGGGCAACCTGCTGTTAAATGTGGGCAATTGAGTTGGGATGATTTCATGGGATGCTGTATTTGCTTTCCAATAAATTCAAGCAAGGATAAGCTATTAATTCAAAACCAGAAATAGAAAATGTACAAATTCATATTAAAAGAGTCTTTTTAATGGGAATTGTTATCAAGCTTTCAGGCATTAGGCAGAGGAGGGAAGCCTGTACAGATATATTGTGTAAGACAATTGTTTTTCATGGTAGATTTTCATGGTCTACCAAGGTGTGCTTAAAGCTTTTTGTTCTGTGCCAGCAGATACAA
Organism: Hippolais icterina; assembly: GCA_013400075.1. Taxonomy (NCBI): domain Eukaryota; kingdom Metazoa; phylum Chordata; class Aves; order Passeriformes; family Sylviidae; genus Hippolais; species Hippolais icterina. The sequence continues at coordinate 238,784 of VWYN01003365.1, read as the reverse complement.
AGAGAGAACTGTGAATTTATGCAGAAGGATGAAATTTTGTTGCCATTACTATGAACGTGATCTCATTGACTTAACAAATTGAGTAGGAAAGGCCCGTTTCTAATAATGGCCTCTCATCTCTTGCTATAAACTTTGTAAGATTAACTTTTTTCTTTTTAAATTACTGGAAAGCAGACTGTCTTGATTGCTAATGAAATGCAATACCATGCTGCCTTGTTCTTATTCAAGCTTTACCCTCCAGGAGTCAGAACAACTATAACCTGAGACCAGGCTTTAAATTTCATTTAAAACTCTATTGAGAAGAATTATATTGATGTAAAAGAAGACATTTCTGCAAAATTGTAGGCTGTTACCAGTTAAATTAATTGTGAGTGGAGAACAGCAGTTTAAAGAATACATTTCTTTTCTTTAAATGGACTTTAAATATATCTGTAGTTCTATTTCAAAACTACCTGTAGTGTAGCACAGTCTAGTGAGGAATAAAATCCCTGCAGAGAGATTTGTGAGACTCTGCAGCAAATGAAGACCATCTGCAATACAATATTCTTATTTTCTCCTGAGAGGTCTCTCCCAGGAAAATCTGCACTTTGTCATGTTGGTTGTCACTGGAACACACATGGCAATAGATTCATCTTTATTAAGAACAAAATGCCACCCCAAAATCGAGTTGCAGTATCTCTGAAGGTGAAGTGGAGTTGTTTGGTTATATTGGGGAAGGGAGAGGGGTTTGAGGTTTCCACAGTTCCTGTCTGTTAAAAGGGGTGCTGTGGCTGAAGGACTCTCAAGCTGCGCTGGACAAGTTCCAGAGGAATATTTGAAGTAGGACCTGATCCTTCAGCTGTTTTCTCTTTTCAGTCACTAACAAACCAGCATTACCCTCACCCAGGTACCCTCAGATCTCATGTATCACCTCTCAGGAGTTATCTAAATTATGCTGTGTTGAGAATTTTGAGGTGTTTTTTATAATGTATTTCGTAGGGAACGTGTGAGGGAAGAGGAGAAAATTAATTCCTTCCTCATTTGCATTTAAATCTTTAGCCTAAAACACTGTGTAAAAAAATTAACAGCATAGACTCAAAAAATCAGTTTACATTTTTTTTCTTGAAATTTGTAGTTTACAAAAATATTTTCAAAACTCCAGTTACTCTGCTTGGTGAAGTTTGCACCTTCCACTATTTGCCATAATTTGTAAAACTGGGAATATTAGATACTGGGACAGTCATTGGAATTTCTGGAAGTCTGTCTTCTCCCTTGAATTTGGACTGAACTTAAGAATGACTTTATGACTCTTTTCTCTCAAAATCTAGTTTATCCAGTTAATTTACAGTTTTTTCTCTGGGCTTTCAGCTCTGACAGATGTCCCTAAATACAATTGAGATCTAAGTGGGTATCCAAAACATTTGGTGGAGAGAGCTGAAATATCTGTATCAATCTGGTTTCTGGCTTTTGTTTCTTCTCATGTAAAATAATTTGTCATCTACCCACAAGTTTTTTCCAAATACTAAAAAAAAAAGCGCCCAACTTCAAGCAAAGTCAGCTTGCTGTAAAGTATTTAAACATCTGCTGTGATTGTAAGATTGTAGGTCGTAACATATTTGTTCTACTGCTAAAAAGGTTTGTCCATCTTTTCATATCTCAAGAGTTAGGAGCAGTTTAAATTAAGAAATTCTATTAATTTTATGAAGTTTGTCTGTAAATTGCCTTTCTTGTTGGTATAAGTGAGCAATGTAACAATGGTGCCTTAACAAGACTTAGGAATTTTATGTTTTCTGTGAGATTTTCCATGTTTTCTTGTGCTACAAGAAAAAACTGCTGAAGTTGGTATGTTCACATATCCATTTGTTTGGAGTTTCACATCTAGAGGGGCCACCACTGTTGACACACTGGGTGATAGGTGGTGGATGTGACTTTTTTTGTTTGAAAATTCATATTTGTACAGTAATTTGTAGTGTCTTACAGACTGTACAGAAAGTCTTTTGTGCTGCTGTGCCAAACTCCAGGGTTAATGCTGATCCCAGCTTAATGTTTGGAGTGATGTTGCAAATGGGAAGCATTATTTAAATTTTAGGCGAGTATTAACAGAGACAAAGGAGGGGTTGGTTTATTTTCTTTGACTTCCCAGAAGCTTTGCTTTAATCCATCCCAGTGACCCAGTGTTAGCAAAGTGCAGGTGAGTGGTTTCCTGTGTAACAGAGCTTCTTCACACTGGATACTGTCAGCATCACAAAGAGCAAACAGCTCCAAATGATGACACAATTTAGTAGCACTGTGTGTGCCATGGAGTGGCTGCTGCTTGATTCATTTCCTGGGCTTGCCATGCTGTCTGGAGAGCTCAGCCTCACTTCGAGGGCCTTTGCAATGTAGTTTGTTGAGGATACAAATCCATATTTAAAAGGAGACAGTGAGTGAGACAAAGTAACCCTGCAGTCCCAGCAGCAAGGATTTAACAGTGGAGAGCATTGTGCTTGCAATAAAGAGCCAACTCACCTGCACTGGGTGCTGAAGGACTAAATATATCAGCAGAGCAATTTCATAAAAAAATAATCATGCTCCATACATGTTTTAATGCAAATGGTCTAATTGGTGTGCTCCTGCTTTCAGGCCATGAATATATTGGTTCCCTTCATGTTTAAATATGCAGTGGACAACCTCAACCAGATGTCTGGGAACGTGCTGAACCTCGGCGATGCCCCGAGCACTGCGGCCACCCTGGCAACTGCTGTCCTCGTGGGCTGTGAGTGATTCCCAAATGGTGGATGGGACTTGAGGGTCTGCGGGGAGGGAGGGGCTCAGCACAGCTCCTGCCCATTGCACTGCTGAGCATCACAGCTGGCTGTGAATCACAGAATCATGGAGTGGTTTGGGCTGGGAGGGACCTTGGAAGGTCATCCATGGGCAGGAACACCTCCCACTGTCCCAGGGTGAGATCCCTGTCCAGCCTGGCCTTGGGCACTGCCAGGGATCCAGGGGCAACCACAGCTGCTCTGGGCACCCTGTGCCTGGTCCCACTCTCCCAGGGAACAATTCCTACCCAATATCCCACCCATCCCTGCCCTGTGGCAGTGGGAAGCCATTCCCTGTGTCCTGTCCCTTAATCCCTTGTCCCAAGTCCCTCTCCAGCTTTCCTGAAACCCCTTCAGGCCCTGGAAGGGGCTCTGGGGTCTCCCTGGAGCTTCCCCTTCTCCAGGTGAGCACCCCCAGCTCTGTCAGAGCACCCAGAGCAGAGGGGCTCCAGCCCTCAGAGTGTTCTAACTATTTCATAGTTACTCTGTGTTGATGTCTGTTCCCAATATTGTCTGACCTTGCTTCTGGTATTCCAATTAAAAAATGAAATAATGCTTATAGAAATTATTCTTGATTATAAATCTTGCCCTTTCTTATAACCAGCTGCAAAAGAAACTGATTTAAATATGTGCACAATGGTTTATAAATGAAAAATTGCATAAAGCTTGGGCCAATTAAGTATAAATTACCTTTGAACTAAAAAAGTTGAAAATATATAAAGAATGAGTCTAGTGTAATTTCATGCATGAAGGGAAGTTGAAAATATAATTATTTTCATTTTGTAAACTTTTTCATCCCTCTTTAGATGGTATCTCAAGAGCTGGGGCAGCGTTATTTAATGAAGCGAGAAATGCAGTATTTGGGAAAGTAGCTCAAAATTCAATCAGGAGGATTGCCAAGAATGTTTTCCTGCACCTTCACAACCTGGATCTGGCCTTCCATCTAAGCAGGCAAACAGGAGCACTGTCAAAAACCATCGACAGAGGCACCAGGGGCATCAGCTTTGTTCTCAGTGCTTTAGTGTTTAACCTGGGACCCACAATGTTTGAAGTGGCTCTGGTCAGTGGAATTCTGGTAAGTGTGGTTTAGTCATCGTTGGACTTGTCTCATTTAGGAATGATGCTCTTCCCAAAGTCTGCTGAGTGTTAATAATAATAATACTCATTGAATTGACAAGGTGGTAGCAACTACTAAAAGGGAACAATCCATAGTTTTCAGGTATCTGTTGCTTTAAATAAGCTTATTTGAAATTATTTTCATATTTAAAGCCTCTCTTCAGCCAGTTGCACTTTTGTGGGCAGTTTTTAATGTTTTTCTTCAAAATTGTTGGAAAAAATGAAATTAGAAAAGTAAACTGTGCACACAAGTGTCAAATATACCCAAGTGAATAGTGAGGAAACAGAATAAAAATGTTGTGGTTTAGTGTATTCAGGATAGAGGGGGGAGTGATTGTTGACTCTTCACTGAATACTGACCTGGACTTATCCAGAACTTAAAAGTGAAAATTAGCTTTTGGAAAATAGGCTTCTCCTGGCAAGTTTTAAGCTTAATACCCTGAAATTTAAACTTCTATAAAATAAATCACACTTTCTGCCTTTGAATTCAGGATCTTTGGATATTATTTGGGTGCAAAAATCTGAATCTTGATTACATATCTCAGACTAAATTAAAAACAAAAATCTCGTTCTGTGTATTGGCCTTTTTAGAAGGACTTAATCAAGTTTGAATGGAACAGTGAAATGCCTGTTGATGTGGGGTTACAGTTTCTAACCAGTGGAAGTTGCAGACCAGGCTGGCTGTCAGCCAACCCTCCGTAGGGCTTTTCTCTCCTGATGTGCCCTGAAGTACAGAAAATGCTTCCTAAGTTGTTTTTCAAGGCCATTTATTTCTTCTTCTACAGCCTTCAGCTTTCTTCCAAAATCCACTGAAAAAGCATGGAAACAAATACTTATTTGTGAAAACAGCACAAGCATCAGCAGCATTTATGTTTTATAATGTGAAAAATAACTTTGCAGTATTATGTACACTAGCTCTTGGTTATTGCTTGCAATCTTTTAATCTAAATCCTTCTTGCTGCTTTCCTTTTGAGTTTAAGCCTTTATTTAGCCTTAAGCTGTTCAGAGCAGGGATTGTGTTGGGAGGGACCATCATTTCTTGTCTTAAAATTAAGATAGCTTAGCTGGAGACAACAGCGAAGTTTTGAAAACGATGATGATTCTTTTTTTTTTCTTTTCATTTGATTTGAAATCTTCCAGTATTACAAATGTGGTGCCGAGTTTGCTTTGGTCACTCTGGGGACGCTGGGAGCCTACGCAGCGTTCACGATAGGAGTCACACAGTGGAGGTAAGGCAGGTCCTGCCCTCACATTCCTCAGGGTGCTCTGCTGCCTCTGCCTGAACTTGGGATGATGCCTTGCAGTGGCTCCCTAGAACAGAAGCTGGACATAGTTAAGAGAATAAAGTGGGCATTTATTAAAGGCCTTCAATAGGTTCACCTTGGGCAGTCAAAAGCCTCCGAGGCTACACCCAGGATGGATGATGGTCACGAGCTTTTCACACAATTAGAAGTTTGTTCCACTTAAATATCAGGGGTTAATCCTCCAATTACAGCTTCAGGCAATGAAATCACATTCCCCCAGTTTGCTCCCCCCAGTTCACTTCTGTTGACACTTTTTGGGGCCTGAGGCAGTAGAGTGTCCTTGGATTTCAGGCCTAGAGGAATTGTTCTGTCTGACCAAAATGTGCAGACAGTTAACTAACTCTGTATGGAGTTTAGGGTTCTACACTCATGCAGTACAGGATTTGAAAAATACAAAAGCTAAAATCTGAGGCATCAGTGACTGCATCAAACCTTCCTTTCCCAGGACAAAGTTTCGGATAGAAATGAACAAAGCTGACAACGATGCCGGTAACGCTGCCATTGACTCGCTCCTGAATTATGAGACTGTGAAGGTGAGGCCAGGCTTTACTACCAGGCTCTTTGTCTTGCTGCTGTCAGCTTTAGGGAAGTGAGTCATAAGATTCATCTTTAAAGGGCTGCATATTTGGAGCAATAGCATATTTTTAAGCATTATTCATTTGAAGAGTAGTGCGTGGCATTGACAGAGTAGCAGGAAGGGTGTTAGTGGGGGCTGGAAAAAACCTCTTTGATAATAAAGAGTGAGAAGTTTCTTTCATGGCTGAATCACCTTGACCATCAATTTCTGCAAAGAGTAAACTTAGTCTTGAAGAGGAGGTTTAGGTTGGACATTGGAGAAAGGCTCTTCCCCTAGAGGGTGGTGGGGCACTGAACAGGCTCCCAGGGAGTGGGCACGGCCCCAAGGCTGCCTGAGCTTCAGGAGTGTTTAGACAATGCACAGGGTGGGATTGGTGGGATAACCTGGGCAGGAGCTGGACTGGATGATCCTTGTGGGTCCCTTCCAACTGGGGATATTCTGTGATTCTTTCCTTCAGTTGTTAGAACTTTTGGAGGGGAGTTATGTCTCAGTCTGTTCATACTGGATTTTACAGGCACTTAAACAGTCCAACATGTTTGTTACTGTCACATTTACCATTTCTGTTTATATTGTAGTATTTCAATAATGAAAAATACGAAGCCCAACGGTATGATGAGTTCCTGAAGACCTATGAAAATGCCTCCCTGAAGACTACCTCTACTTTAGCGCTCCTCAACTTTGGCCAGAGCGCTATATTCAGTGTGGGTTTAACAGCCATCATGGTGCTCGCCAGCCAGGGCATTGTTGCAGGTAACTCAACTATCTGTAAGCCTAAAATGAGTCTCCTTTACCTCAGTTCATCCATAGCAGAGGTCTTCGTTTTAATTAACTGAGGATTGATGTGATAGTTCATTTTGAGAGGTTTTGGTTGAGAGGTTTTTTTGCTTAAGTTTTGTCTATATTTCTGCTTCTTGGAGTATTATTAATCCCCTTATATCTCTCTCTCAATCATACTATGATTCTATCAAAAACATTATAAAAGTTTAGTAGTTAAAGAAAGATCCCAAAAAAATGTCACTTCAGGAAGTTTTTCTTGAAGGCTTTTGAAAGGCATTTCTGTAGATAAAAATATTTCTGTGGACATTCTACAAAGATCCTTTCTTTTTGCCCTTCTCCCTTCCCATGTTGGCAAGACTCAGTGTGTATAGACCCCTGTGCTTTGTCTCCAGTTGTTTTGTTACCAATAATTCACTTTCCTTACATTAATAAGGGCACATTATTAAAAGAATTGCTTCCATCTATTCTATAGTTGTCTAATTTACTACACAAAGTAAAGCCTGCTTGATTAGGAAGACACAGTGCAAGCTTCAAATACAGAATTGGGATAGCTCTGCTAAAGCAAGGTGGTTTTAGAGTAAAAATAATGATGTTTTAAAGACTGTTAACATCCAGAAGTGTTTGAAGGGCAGACCTTTCTACCATGTGCTCTTTCTTGCATCTGCTTTGCCCTTTTTAAAGGTGCCAGGGCAGGGAAGGGTTACTCTGAACAGATCAGTCAGTAGGTGCAGTTTATGGCTGTTCTTAGGGAGATTTAGAATAGCTTGAAGCAGGATGGTAGAAATATGGCTTTAAATCATCTTTCTGGGCCTGTTTCAGCTGAACTGACCTGCCACTTACCTTTAGCTGCTGTGACATCTTGAGTTTTCCCTTGATCAGCCTGTTTGATACCAAGCTGCCCAGAGGTTCCCAGTGTGTTTTAGCAGCTCTGTGGTACATTCAATATGAAAGCTCTCTCTTGATCATGACAAATTCTATCATCTGGATTTGTCTGTAATTTTACTTAAGATTGTCTGTCCTGATTTGTTCTTCCATATAATTTTTCCTCCCCCTTTAACTTTCTCCGGCCTCTCTGTGAATTTTACAATCTGTTATTGTACATTCTGCTTGCCTTATTTGCCAGTGCTATTATATCTTTTCAAAAGTGAAATCCATACAAACATTGCCATTCATTTCAGTCACCTCTGTATAAAATCTGGAATGGCTTCTGGGGTTTTGTTTGCTATTTAAACATCTGGGTTTAGAAATGGGATAAAAGAAATTATGTTTGATTGACTTGATTCTTTCTTTTGGTGCATCCTAAAAGGAAAACTCTTCAAGTCTCCTTATTCTCTCACACCCCTTTTGTCTTAAGGCAGCCTTTCTGTTGGAGACCTGGTAATGGTGAATGGATTGCTGTTCCAGCTTTCTCTGCCCCTAAACTTCCTGGGAACAGTGTACAGAGAGACAAGACAAGCACTGATAGATATGAATACCTTGTTTACACTTCTCAGTGTAGATACTAAAATTAAAGTAAGTAGTAGCTTATTTTCCTTAAAGTATCTGGGCATTTAACAGGGCTGTTTGTGGCAATGCCATCATTTCACCATGTTCTGATCTTCCAGGTTTAATTTCTATTCATGAAAGACTTGTTGTGTGGGGCTACTGTTCTGCCTCCTCTTTAAGTGCAGTCACTGCAATAGCAGTTGGTGGTTTTGTTTTTTTTGTTGTTGTTGGTTTTTTTTCCAGAGAAGCAAAAATTGCTTAATGGAAACTGTGTTTATATTGAGATTTTTTATTTAAGTATTCATGCCTCGTGCTTAAATTTTTATTGGTAATTAATGATGCAGAATATATTGCAAAAGAAGTTATGAGGCAGAGTGTTTACAGCAGGAATTTTTACCTCCTTTGGCGAAAAGGAGGAGCAAACCAATGTCACTTGAGCAGCAAATTATGGTTATTTTCCACATATCTGAGCTGGAGTGTCTGTTTGCCTTTTTCTGAGGTGGGAGAGGGACTGTTGAGCTTGTTCAAGTGTTGGAGATAATTTCTGGGCAGCAGATAAAGTGGAACTCTTATTTTCATAGGACAAAGAGCTGGCTCCACCCCTGCAGATCACCCCCCAGACTGCTTCCATCGCCTTTGACAATGTGCATTTTGAATACCTGGAAGGGCAGAAAGTCCTTGCTGGAGTGTCCTTTGAAGTCCCTGCAGGAAAGAAAGTGGCCATTGTAGGAGGTAGTGGGTCAGGGTGGGTAAATGGACTAAATATGCCAGTCAATGCAGAATTTAGTTTCTTAAATGTTTTGCTGCTTTTGTTTGCTTTTCATTAATTTTGTTTGTACATTAGTTCCGATTGGAGATTGTAAATGGCAAAGCAGGATGTAACATTAACTTCAATTCTTTTCAATTCCAGGAAAAGCACCATTGTGAGGTTATTATTTCGTTTCTATGAACCTCAGAAAGGAAATATTTATGTTGCTGGACAGAATATCCAAGATGTCAGTTTGGAAAGTCTGAGAAAGGCAATAGGAGTTGTGCCTCAGGTATTCCATGTTTCCTTCTCCCCAGGCAGTGCATTGTAACAGTAATTCTAGTCTATTGTGATAGCAATTCTCAGTGTCTGGCACTGGTTCAGTGAAGGCCAGTCCTAATGCAGTGGTGACTTTCAAAGAAACTAGACTTTTTTCCCCCCAGGAAATATTATGTTTTTATATGCATCATCATATAGATCCAATTTCTGAAATGTGTTTAACTCTCCCCATGAGAAACTGCCTCCAGCTTTAAGTGATTTAGCTTTATAGTTGATTACCACCCGTAATGAGTTAGCAAAGTGGTGAAAGTATGCATGACATACAGTTAGGACATAAAATATATTTATCCCTTTTTTGGGAAAAGAAATTTCCTCAAACACTTTTACCTTCAGGCTTCGTAAAGAAAAACACAAGCCATTCTGTGTTGATTTTTTTCCACTGGCTGGTGACAGTTTTGAAGCTGCTGTTGATGGTTTCATATTTGCAATGTGCTTCCCACAAATGCAGGATGCTGTTCTCTTCCACAACACCATCTACTACAACCTGCTCTACGGCAACACGGGGGCCACGGCACAGGAGGTGTACGCGGTGGCCAAGCTGGCAGGGATCCACGACGCCATCCTCAGGATGCCCAATGGCTACAACACCCAGGTTGGGGAGAGAGGACTCAAGCTCTCAGGTTGGCTCCCAACTTCTTTGTATCCCTTTTGCTGCCTCAAAGTTTTGTCCTCAGGTTTGCTTTTAGCTTATTTAGCTTATACACTGAATCATTAAGGTGGGAGAAGATCTCCAAGATCAAGTCCAACCTTTGATTAAATCCCACCATGCCCACTAAACCACATCACCAAGTGCCACATCCACTCCTTTTTGGAACACTTCCAGAGATGGTGACTCCACCACTGCCCTGGGCAGCGTGTTCCAATGCATGACCCTTCAGTGAAAAAATCTTTCCTATCATCTAACCTAACCCTCCCGTGGAACAGATTGAGGTCATTTCCTCTCCTCCTATCCCTTGTTCCCTGGAGCAGAGCCTGATCCTCCCCCTGGCTGCCCTCTCCTGTCAGGGAGTTGTGCAGAGCCAGAAGGTCCCACCTGAGCCTCCTTTTCTCCAGACTGAGCCCCGCCCAGTTCCCTCAGCTGCCCCTCATAGGACTTATGTTCCAGACCCTTCCCCAGCTCTGTTCCCATCTCTGGACATGCTCCAGCCCCTCAAGGTCCTTGTAGGGAGGAGCCCAAAATACCTACCTGTAAAGGCTAAATATTAATATGAAGGTCTGCAGTTTAAGGCAGCTGTAGTCTGCAAGATATTCAAAGGAATGTATTTTCAGGGGATAGTATTAAATGAGATTATAAGTGAAGCTGGAGGTGCATCTAAGTAGAAATGATTTTTCTCATTATGTGTTTGCGTAGTGGACTAGAATTGGGAACTTTATGTGTGCTTTGGGCCCTGCTTGTGCTGAGGGATGCAGTGGGTGCAGACAGAGGTGCTGCCTGTTGCAGAGACAGTTTTGAAGGGGATTTCTTTCTCTGCAGCTGCTGCAGTCAGGAGTCCTGGTGCCTTTGAAACGGGGGATCAGAGGGTACAGCCTGTACCCAGAATGTGCACGCAGGAGAAAGTGTGCATGTGCAGAAGGGGATTATGCAGAGACCTAGAAGGGAAATAAAATATGTGAAGCACAGATCTGGGTGAGGGAATAGAAGGTGCTAAATAGGTACTGGCAGAACTGAAGAGAATCGTGCTAACAATGAAAGATTTGTCTTGTGCTGCCTGTCTCCCCACACTAGTAATTGCTAGAAAGAGGATTTGACTGACAATAGGTTTGAAATGTCTTGGTGTTTATAGAAGAATAGAATAGTTTCGGTTGGAGGGAACCTTCTAAAAATTCATCTAAACCAACCCTCCTGCTGCAAGCAGGGGCATCTTTCACTAGACAAGGTTGCTCAAAGCCTTAACCTTATGCTGAGGTTTAGGTTGGATTTTAGGAAAAATTTCTTCATCCAAAGGTTTCATCAGGCTGCTCAGGGCAGTGTTGGACTCCTCATGTTTGGAGGGATTTAACAGCCATGTGGATGTGGCACTTGGGGACAGTGGGTCAGTGGTGGCCTTGGCAGTGGTGTGTGGGGGAACAGGTGGGCTCCATGGTCTTGTGAGACTTTTCCAACCTGCATGATTCTGTGTCCCTTTCTGAGTCTGGAGCATTGTGTGTGGTTATGTTGGAGTTTCCTTCTGTCCTCGAGACTCCTGTAACGGAGCCTTTCTGAAAATGAGTTCTGCCTTTCCTCCATCCCTCAGTTTGTGCTGCCACTGGGATGGTCATAAGCACCCACCTGCCAGTGCTTCCACAAAGGTGGTGTTGAGAAAGGTGAGGGAATTGTGTTCTTTTCCTGCTTTGTATTTAAAGAAGAAAGGGTATGCAAAATACTCAGGAGAAGGACAATGGAATTCTTTTGAGCTCTGAGTAGGCATCTGCCACTGAAAGAACAGCTTCAGTTTCTTATTTTCAACAATTAGGTGAGTATTGACAAATAACCAGTAGTAAACAAGCTTCAGGAATGTGTGCAGCCAGGGTATAGGAGTCTCAGGCCAGTGCTCTCAGAAATGGTGTCATTGTTCAAAGGACTGGAGATACCAAATGGAAGGCTCTGAGTTCCTTCCGTGGCTCTGTAAAAAGCTACTGCTAATTGGAATCTATAGTTCTCTCAATAGTAGATTGGCTGCCTAAAATCTTATAAGGATATGTATTGGATTCATTTCAGAATCAGTTTGTGGGATTTTTTAAAGTTTGGTGAGGCTTCTTCATGTTTAAGAACACAAAGTCCTGATTTTTCTATTTGTGGCAGGAATAGGGTGAGTAAAAACTGTGTGAATTGAAGTGGTTCTCTTTAAAATCCAGGGGTTTATGTGCACAATGGAAAAACAAGATTTTAGCTGCAATGACAAATTTGCCAATTTAAATGGTGATGTAGCATTTCGTGCAGTTCTTACTGTTCTCAAGGATTGATCCATCAAGAATAAAGAATGAAAAACAAGTTGTTTGGGTTGTTCCAAGTAGAACCCCATCAGTGTTGTCTAATAGATGTGTAATAGGCAGAGCTGCAGCAGCCCCAAATCCCTGACTTTGTGAATGGAACAGTTATTGTGCTGCTGCCCTGAGTGTGATTGGGGAACAACATGAGACAAGTGGATCTGCTGCAAATATGAGGGATCTGGTTACTGAAATATGTCTTTCAAACATGGATATTGTCAAGCTGTGAGTTTTGAAGATGCTGTACAGGGGAGGGAGGGAGAGCACACTAAAACAGACTGAGTAAATCATACAGTTCTAATTGCTCCTGAGTTCTGCCAAAGACACTTTAAAATGTGAAAGGCAGCATTACCACCAGCCTTTTAAATGGTTTAGGAAAGCATGTTCTCTCTTGATAGGAATGGAATATTAACAAGAATATAATAGTATTAAATGGAATGTTTTGAAGTCTTGAATGAAACAAAGGAGGACAAGTGCACAAATGTGACGTGTTTGCGTTGCATACCAAATGTTTAGCAGATTTTAAGTTCTCAAGTGCACCTGTTTTCCTGTCTGTAAAAGTTGCCCTGAGTTATTCTTGAGTAGATGTTGGCTGTAAGAATTGTTTAGGAAAGAAACTAGTCTGAAACTGGGTTATATCAGAAACCACCAGGCTGTAGATTGCAGGCTGAAGGTGGTTTTCAGTACAATATTAGCTGTTCTTGAGTGAAATTTGCCATTATGGGGTGGGAAGTTGGATGAATATCAAGGAGAGACCTGCAAGACACAATGTGTGAGCAAGATGCCTGAAATCCAATACAGAGGATGTGGACAGAGCAGTGGTGAGAGAAAACTGGATTTGTGTGTGCAGAATTACTGGATGGAGAGCTCAGGCCAGCTGAATGGGCTCCTACTCCCAGGTGTACAGAGTGAGTAACTGTACAGCATTGTTACTCACCTGTGTCAGACTTGCCTTGGAGCAGATACAAAATAGTTCTCTGTCCTTTTCCAAAAGGATGAGTAATCTTGAATCACTAAATTTACCAGGGAGCAGGAACTTGTGTGCTATCTTATGTAACGTGTCAGACAACTGTCAGCAGTGACTATAATGTCTATTAAAAAAAGGAAAGAAACCAACAACTAACCCTCAAAAATCATGTCTGCTATTGAATTTAGACTATCACAATTGTAACTTAATCTTTTTTTTTTCTCTTTCCCCCTCATTCAGGAGGAGAAAAGCAAAGAGTTGCAATTGCTAGAGCAATGTTAAAGGAGCCACTTATTTTTCTCTATGATGAAGCCACATCATCTTTAGATTCAATTACAGAAGAGGTAAATTGGGATAAAAAATTCTAAAACTTAAGTGATGCAATAATGTTTGATTCTGATGCTTTTCCATGTTCTTTTCCTCTCAGAATTCTGTTATTTTTCAAGTGTTTTCTCAGTATTATTATTAGCTGTGTCTAAGCTGTTGTCCTAAAGAGCAGAGCAGAGATGCTCAGTCCATCTACCTGGAGACAGTGGGGGATATCAGCTGTCTCTGGCATATTTTCTGTTTCCACTCTGGAAGTCCCATTCACCTTGACACATTCTTCCCCCGAAGCTGATGTAGGTGGCCATGAAGTGTGAAGCTTGTCCACTTCAGAAGGTGTTTAGATGCCATCTAGCATCCATCAAAAAAGCCTTCTGAATAGTTGGGACATAATGCAGGACAACCCCCCCTTGTTTGTTGTGCAGTAGATGCAGGTGAGGTAGGTGTGAGCTGCAGTGCTGCTGTTCATTTGTGTTCATTCCTCAGGAAGGGCTGTGACATGGATGTGGTGACACTGTGACAAGAGCTGCATCAGCCTTCCTAAGAACATCTGTGCTTAGGCTCAAAACTCTCAACACCAGCAGTAATTAACCAAACTAATGTCATCAAAAATGAACTAAGCTACAGCTCTGTTCACTTATGCAGATTATTGAGTGAATTTGACCTGTAATCACTAAATTACTTTCATTTTCCAGATGCAGAGAATCCGGAGTATGAACTGTACATCCATACAGCACAGCACTGAAATGTAGCACAGCTTCCTCATGGGCCAGAAATGTCCATGTCACACTCAGTTCTCAGATTTTTCCTCTCTTGTTTTGCTGTATCTATGCAAGAGACATAAGCAAAGCAGCAAGTTTCAGAGTAGAAATGCACTTGGAAGACAGCAAATGGAAATGAGGCTTTTCCACTAGAGTATGCCTGGGAATGGAAATGTTTTCTGATAAAAAATTTCAGGGAAATAAAGTGAACACTTCACTTACAGTAGTGAGGGCACAAATTCCCAGTCAGAACTCCTTGCCGAGGGATGTGGCATGGAGCTCACAAAGGAAACACTGGGTAGAGAGAGAATTCCCAGAATTGCTCTGCCTTTGTTCCACATTGGCATAATACTGAGAGGGGTTTTTTCCTTTAACAATCATGGGAAAGCATTAATATTACAACCACGAGGAGTTCTTATTTTCAGATGCTTTTACTGCTGTTTGCTGCTTGCGTAGCATAGGCTCCGTGGGGAAGTTTTTCCTGAAATGAAATGGCACATCTCTTCCTTTGTCCCTGGGGATAGCTGTGTTTTTTTGTGAATACAAGCATTTTTTGAGGCTTTAGCAAAACCACAGATACTTCATGTTTGGGACTCCTCTGTTTGTCCTGTATGTACTCATGGCTGTTTGTTATTGGGAAGCTGTAGCAGTACCAGAGATGATTTTCAAAACTTATTTACAGTGATTTGCATATTTCCAGCAGCATTTTATTTCTCCTCATCTCACTCAGGAGCATGTAAGAGTTTGTGTCTCTTCCAATCTTGCAGAACATTCTCAAAGCCATGAGGGACATGGTGAAGCACCGGACGTCGATTTTCATTGCCCACAGGTTGTCCACGGTGGTGGATGCAGATGAGATCATTGTGCTGGATCAGGTGAGGGCTCACATGGTGCTGGGTGACTTTCACATCATGTCAGAGTTTGGTTTAGGGACTCTGTGTGTCCAGTTTGAATTGTTACTCTCCCATCAAGCTGCTGGAAGTTTTTGCTTTGGAAATGAACTGTGTTTGAAAATTCCAGCCCAAGCTTGGCATGTGTGACTGTCTTGCATGTTGTTATTTTTATGCCTTACCGTTGTGTCTTTAATTTAATTTTTTGCATGCTTCTTTCCAGTTTCCTAATGTGTTCCTCCAATTTACACTTCACTCTCATTGCTCAGTGTCTGTTTTTCACATACATCCATTTTTTCCTCTCAGTGGAAAGAGAGAGGACAGCATGTTCTATTTCCATGCAGATAGAACTATTGCAGGATTGTTCAACCTAATTATCTTAAAAATCTGAGCACCATTCTCTGTTGTACCTGTAGAAAAGTGTGATTGTTCCCTTTCTGTAGGCTTCTTTTCTAAGAAAAAAACAACATGTTTCAACATTTGTTTCCCTAATATCAGTGTTCAGTTGTTACCTAATGCTCATTCAAAGTCCATTTTTTTCTCTATTACCCATATCTGGAAGAGATTTAAAATAAACAAATGTCCTTATGGTAACTTCAAAATTATTCTTTTAACTGATAATGGTGGAAAGTACAGTGCTCTAATCTGCTGATAATAGATGTTAAATTTATCTCTGCATTCATTTTTATCAGTTGCTATTTATAA
Source organism: Hippolais icterina (assembly GCA_013400075.1). Taxonomy (NCBI): domain Eukaryota; kingdom Metazoa; phylum Chordata; class Aves; order Passeriformes; family Sylviidae; genus Hippolais; species Hippolais icterina. The sequence continues at coordinate 223,041 of VWYN01003365.1, read as the reverse complement.
GCTTGTGCTCATAGGTGTCTTTAGTGACTTAAAATACACATCTAAAAGCAAATAAATTATTCTTACACTACATTCAATGATTTCATGGACAATTAGAACCATACCTTATGAAATAGTGACATTTGCTACATAAAACTCAGCTTTATATGAATCTCAGGATGAAGTAGTAAAATAAATCACTTGCAGTGCTTCATGGAGTTTTTATTTGTTTTTGATCTGCTTTGTTTTTCCAGCTTTTGCTGAAAAACTCTCTCCTAAGGTGTATCCTTCCTACAAGTGCACGTTAAAACATCTCACAGACATTCTGTAACGTGTCACAAGGCAATTGGCAGCTTTTTGTTTTCCATGCAAGTTTTCACAGCTTGCTAAGAGCGTGTTTTGTGTTGTAGTGTAACTGTTAAATTAAAAATAAAAGCACAGCCTCGAACTGTGAAGGAGCCAGGGTGCTCCCTTTGCTGAAGGATGATGGAATTGTGGATGAGGGAGGCAGCGCTGCCGTGTGCTGCTGCCATCCCAGCAGGATTGATGTGTTAGCAGCCAGATAAATAAGGCTCAGGAGCAGGGATGGGCCAGGGTGATTGTGGCTGGTTTTGCTTAGCAATGGTAATCATGGAATCACAATTCCAGCACCTTTGCTGAGATAAAATCAGAATCATTCCTGAGCAAGTAAATGTTGGAGTAATGATACAGATCCTGATGCTGTAGAGCTGAGCAGAGATGTTCCATTTTTGAGGCTTGGTCAAGAGTTACTAAAAAACAAAGCCATGATTCAAAACCTGGTCTCTACTCCAAATTAATCACTTAAAGGATTTAAGTAAATTTTGCAGTTCTGTTGATTAAGTGTATGTTTGTTCAGATTCCACTAGCACAACTACTAATAGAAGTGCCAAGACACAAATTTTTTCCCAGCTTGTCGCTCAGCAGATGTCACAAGGAGGTAAATTTAATTGTAGATCAAAATTTAGAACTGATATCAAATCCATGTGGTTGTCTGTATAATGCCATCCTTTCCCAGAAGGAAAAGTAAGCTGGAGAATGAGTTAATATATTAGTTTAATTTGAAGTCAGTGAATGTGTCTCTGAAAGTAAAAAATGAGTTTGTTTTTTGGAAGACCGATGATACTTCTCTGGAGGGTTGGAATTCTCATGGAATTGTCCTCTGCAACTCTTCCTTTCCATGCTGGTAGTAAATAAATATCTCTGCTCCTGAGAACAGCCCAGAGAACTGAACTGCTCACACAGTTTTCATGGTGGTGATTGCAGTGACACAAGCTACAGAGCATCCATAAAAGCACAGTTTTCACTAATTGTTTTCAGGATTTGATCTTAGATGTGCTTTGCTTGTCTAATACAAACCCCTCTCTGTCTGCTCTTCTCTTCTGGCTTCTTCATGTGTGTCTGTTACTGAGCAAAGACAGATACATTTTTATTTTGGGACCTTTGCAGGAGTACTTGAGCACCTTGCTCCTCATATAGAGGTTCACATTTACTTTAGGTAACTCCTCAAGTTTAAATAGTAAAACTTTCCATGCTGGTGGGCTTTAGATTTTGTCCAGATGGACAAAAGGCACCTGCAGTCTGAGAAGAGCACAGCTCATTGTTTTCAGCTGGCAGTGCCCACACAAGTGAGTGTACTGTGCAGTCAATCCTTCCTTGCTGTTTCAAGCTCTTCCTCATTAATAACTGCTCTAATCCATGCTGTGGAACTGTTCCTAAAGGTGTGGGAATGTGGGTTCCTGACTCCCTGCCCTTGTTTTGCAGGGTAAAGTTGCAGAACGTGGTACACACGCAGAGCTCCTGGCAAACCCCAGCAATCTCTACTATGAGATGTGGCACACACAGAGCAGCAAAGTGCTCCACACTCACAACCACCCAAACTGGGAGGAGAGAAACCACCAGACATCCAAAGAGGAGGAAAGGAAGAAGCTAGAAGAAGAAATTATCAACAGTGTGAAAGGCTGTGGGAACTGTTCATGCTGAATAGGATCCTGGATCTTGTATAGCAGGTTAAAAATGCACAAGAATACAGTGAAATGCAGCTCTTGTTTTTAAGTCAGCATTCAAAAACTCCTGGGTTTTGCAATTTTTGGATTTTACAGTTTCACAGAGGGACATAATTTCAACCAAAGGAGTTCTATTTTTACATCTTTAGGAATCTCTAATATTCAGTGGCATCTACAACAGCTGAGCTTTTTCAAAAACTTTAAACTTCTCAACCAAGGGTGTAATTTATGGCAATTTTTAGGCATTGATAAATTCTCCTGGTAGTCGCCTGATGTGGATTATTAAATTGTAAACAGACTTGTCCTTGATTTACATTATTTCTCATCATTGATGGTTGATAAATGCGTCATATTTTAATTGTAATTGGGCTAATTTGAGCTCATTTGCCAGTGAGGAAGATGCCTTTTAAATTCTTCAGTGGTGTTCTGGTTTAAAATCTTCTTCCTTATAAAGAGTAAGAACAGCCTCAACAAAATATTAGGCTTCTAGTGGAAAACTAAATACTGGAATCACCCCTCTTACCTTTCAGAAGCACCTTTCATACTGCACTATCAGGAAATGGATTGGTATTATTCTAAAGGAAAACTAACAGTATTTTTAAGTGAAAAATGAACAAATGCGAGTTCAGGATTCTGTATCATCAGCATCTGCTGTAGCAGTCAAAGCAGAATGCAGTCACTCTTTCTAGTTCAGTCATGGTCTTAGGGAGCAATTAAGATTCAATAAAGACTTCCATAAATTTCTATTATCTCATTAATGTATGAGAAAATGACTTGGATAATGCTGAAAGCATTGCTATAATAATCTCCTCATTTCAACAGCCAAAACTTCTCCAGTGGGAGGAATCCTCAGTCTTTGGGATCTGCAGGACACTGTGGGTGTGTTGGGTTTGGGTGGGGGCTGCAGGGGTCATGTCTTGGAGAAGGTTCCAGAAGGTTCCCCCGTGTCCAAGGCTGAGCACATCACCAACAGGGCAATGCACTGCTGGGATCACGGATTTGGGAAGGGAGGAAGAGCCTTGTAAGTGTAAGAGCAACTGCAGCCAGAGAGAGGAGTGGGAACATGGGAGAGCAACAGCCCTGCAGACACAAGGGCAGGGAAGAAGGAGGGGCAGGAGGAGCTCCAGGTGCTGGAGCTGAGATTTCTTGCAGCCCTTGGGGGTCCACGATGGGGCAGAGATGCACCTGCAGCCCAGGAAGGAGCTTTGGATGGGGCAGAGATGCACCTGCAGCCCAGGAAGGAGCCCTGGATGGAGCAGAGATGCACCGGGAGCCTGGGAAGGAGCCCTGGATGGAGCAGAGAGGCACCTGCAGCTCGGGAAGGAGCCCTGGATGGAGCCAGGGGATGTTCCCAGAGGAGGCTCTGACCCTGGGGGAAGCCCACACTGGATCAGGCTCATGGCAGGACCCATGGAGAGAGGAGCCTGTGGTGGAGCAGGTTTGCTGTGACCTCGTGGGTGACCCATGCTGGAGCAGCCTTTTCCTGAAGGACTGGACCCTGTGGCAAGAGGACACATGGAAAAGACACCCTGGGGCAAGGAAAAAGAATGAGGAGGAAGGAGCAGCAGGGACAATGTGATGAACTGACCACAGACCCCATTCCCCACCCCCTGCACTGCTTGGAAGGAGGGGGCAATTCTGAAGTGAAGTTGAGCCTGGGAAGAAGGCAGGGATAGGAGGAAGGTGTTGTTAAGATTTTGTTGCATTTGCTCATTACCCAACTCACACTTCTAATTCGCAGTAAATGAAGTTAATTTCCCCAAGTGGAGTCTGTTTTGCCCATGACAGTAATTGCTGAGTGGTCTCTCCCTGTCCCTGCCTCATCCCAGGAGCCTTTCAGGATGTTCTCTCCCCTGTCCAGCAAGGAAGGAGAGGCTGGGTGGGCACCCAGCATGCAGGCAGGGTCATCCCACCCCAACAGGGTTGTAGTTTTAGGCCTTGTCTCTCTAGGGAAATTCACCATCTCTTTAGCACGAGCTATCCTGGTGTAATCCTTCATGTTGAATTCAAGAATTAAAATCTTTCTCTTGGATGCTGAAAAATAACTTTGTTATTTCTGGGGAATTACATCGGTATAATTACACTGATGTAATTACGTTTGTAAATCAGATGCAAGATTTCTCAGTGTGGGCACTAGGGAAGGGCTGAATTTGGTGCTTCTGGAAATTTAATTGCAAATAGCATTTGTTTTTTTGGTTATACCCTCCCCTACAACTAAAAATAGGAACATAACTTAAAAGGAGTGAAACCTTTGCTAGTTACTTATTTTTTCTCTCTTAAAATGATGGGTGAAAAAACAGCCTGGCATAAATCTTCTCTTAAAAATGATTCTGAAAGCACTTTAATTTTCATCCTTGGAGTGCAGAAGCAAAGTGAAGCCCAGTTAATGTAGTGGCAGTGCAGAATTCCAGCTTACAACCGTCCCTTTATTTTCCCTAATTGTCTCCTGGTTGAGCTGCTGACAGCAGTGAGGGGACTGTAATGGTGCAGTTATCTCCCAGCTGCCAGAAATAGCAAAGGTTTATTGAAAAACTTACTTATGAGGAATCTCCCTTTCCTGCATCATGACAAACCCCAAACTGTGGCTCTTCCCCTGCTCTGCAAGAGCTGATTTTTGGAATTAATCTGTCTGCTGTTCATCTAGCAGGTAACAGGCAAAGGCTGTAAATACTAGTATTTGTTTTCCTTTTGGCACAGAGATGAGAAATTACTCTGGTCTAAAATGTGGAGGGAAAGGGGTTTTCTCAAGGAAAAGTTTTCCATGTTCAGGGCTTGGATATCCCAGAAGTCCTGACTGAGTGCACAGAATTGGGAATTGTCTATGAAATGTCTGGAATCAAAAACCATTTAAATGCCAAGTTTGATTGTGTTTGTGAGGGACAATTTCAGGTGAAAGCTGATGGATTTCATCACTGGTGATGGACTTTGAGAGTCTTGGGCATGACAGGTTTGGAATGAGGATGGTTTTGTGGTAAATGCCAGGAATGAGCAATCATTGTTTCAGTCTGTGGGGTTTGGTGCAGCTCTAAGGCCATTACCTGTCTCTGCCATCCTTTTGGTGCCAGTGGATGTGCTGCAGCTCTGTCCAACTTTAAATGGAATGACTGGAGGGAACTTTGGACAAAGGCAGTTCCTAAAACAAGAGGCTACTCATACAGTAGAATATGTGTTTTAAATAACTGCAGTGAGTTTTTGGAGATGAAGGAAAACTTTCCCATGTCCTGGAGTTGCTGGATAAACACTCCTGGCTTGGTGGTGGCTGCATTGGGGTGAATTGTTATGGAGAAGCAGCAGCAATACTGGGTGAGTCTCTTGTCTGCTGCAGAGTCAAACTTGTGCTCTTTTTATTTTATTTTTTTTCATTTAAATGTTGAGGTTTTATTCCTGTACTGTGACTCCAGACTGTTACCACTGAAGCAGATGCTTAAAGCACTGAATGGGAGAGTGGTGGCTTTGGAGAGACTCACTGACCCTTAGGACAGTCTGCCTGGCACTCTCAGAAAAGCCTTACAATTCTCACAGAAACAGATTGATTTGGGGGCTCTCTCCTGGCCTCAGTGGATCTTGGTGATTCTTTGCTGCAAACTGAAACATCCCTTTTCTAACAGCAGCTTTTCGTATTCTGGACTCATAGCTGGTTTTTTTTCAAAATTCAAGTTATCTACTCCCATTATAAAATCTTTGCCTGCAGTTTTAGAGTAGAAAAAGACATTTAATTTTTTTTCCTTCGTTTTCTGTTCTTAGAAGAAATATCTTTGTAGAAAATGGACATTAAAAAGGGGCTGCTGCTCGCAGTGTGTGATCTGTTAATTGTGAACTTACAGCAATCAATCCTAATTCCCATGTAAAAACTTTTTAGACTCAGGATAACAAGTCACAACACACAAAATTTGGGCTATTTTGACCTCCAAGTTAGGAAACTTAATGAGTTACTGTCAGGGAGGTTGTGCTTTTTCCAGGTGGATGTTCAAAGCTTACTTCTTGCAGATGATCTCTCAGGTTTTCTCAGCTCTTCTGTTCCATGGATTTATAGTTACCTACATCTCTCAACACTGAGATTTTGTTCAAGTTTCTTTCCAGAGTGGAAATGTAAATGTACAGGAAGGTGACGTGTTCCAGAACAACACAGAAAGCTCTGTTGAGATGAGATTGTGTAACCCTTCCCCTGAAGACTCCTTACCCCCACTCCTGTCCTTCATCTGTGTGTAGATAATTCTTCCTAAATAAAGGATTTATCTTTGTGAATAGAAACTGCTGTCCTGTCACAACAACTCTTCCAGCTTTGCAGCAATTCCCAGGGGAAGCAGTCACTGCCATGGAATGTGATTCTTAATTCAGCAGCTGTTTGTGGTGCTTGGTGGTGCCAGTGGAGCTGGTAACCAATCCCAGAGTGTGGGTTGGCATAGGGTGACTGAATTCCAGGTAAGTTCATGGATCACACTTGGATCCTGCCCCCACTCAGCTTTCACACCCCCTGCCTTTGTGTGTGGAGCTGCAAAACCAGGTGAGGAGCCCGTGTTGCATCTCCCTGATGGGGATGAACGTGCTTGTGAGAAGTCTGACTGTTTCTTGCTTTAAAACACTTGTGTTTTTACAAATGTAAACTTATGTGCTCAAAGTAGAGCATTTTAAGAATCTGCTTGAGCCCTTGACATTGTAATCACTGGATTTCTACTTGCAGTTGTAGTTCATTATCAAAGCAGAATGCAGGAAACATCATCATTATTATTATTATTCTTATTAATATTATTATTTACTGCACTACATTGTATTGATCTGGGCCACCACAGCCACTGTCCTGCTGTCACTGAGCTCTGTGTGATTGTGCACAGGGCATTGTGCAGGATGGATGGATGGATGGATGGGAGATCCTAGAGCAGCCTGGGGTGTTTCAGGTCTGACTGAATGAACTTTCAGCTGCTGTTTCTAAGTGTTCATTTGTTCCACTTTTAAATCCTGCAATGGTACAGTGCAGGAGTGCTCCATAAGTGTTATTGACCTTAATGGAATGGTCACGTCATGGATGGAAGGGCAGAAGAGGCAGATTGTAGATAGATAAATAATAATATATAGAACAGATAGAATTCATCTACTTCTTGACTTTAATGGATAAATCTGATGTCTTTATAAGAAAATCCTTAAATGGTTAGTTCTTGAAAACTATCTTTTAAATTCCTCCCAGGTGACTTTTGACCAGCTTCTGCCGATGTTGGGACTAAGCTCAGGGAATAGCCTTACCCAGCCTGGAAAACCAGCAGAAACCTTGAGAAAGGACTTCTCCAGAGGCAGGTCTGCAGCCTGGGGTGTGGGATCTCCTTCAGATAAATGGTGTCAGTTGTACTAAATTGTACAATTTATTAGATTTATTAGTTAAAAGAAAAAGAGCCAAAATGCTTTACTGGTGTCTTTGGGCAGAATTTAAAACGGCATCCCCAAAGCTGAAAGAGTCATGTAACATTTCAGCTCCCCCACATTCATTTCCAGTTTCTAATGCCCTTTATAAAACTGCCAGGTAAAGCATTTTAAGTCACACCAACATAAACTTGTAAAGCTCTCAGCCTTGTGCTGGAGAGGGTAAAAGGAGACAAGTTCTTCTCCTCCATTATGGAGAGGAATAAAGAGCCTGGAGCAGAACACATCAGGTGGTGGGGTGTCCTTGAGTGCCATGTGCAGGGCTCTGCAAGTGTCAGCTGAAGATTTTACTGGCCTTGTGCACACACCAACAAATATTTAGAAAAGTGGAGGTTGAACAGCTGAAAAGTTTCCATATTACACTTGTTAGAGGAGATGGAATGTGAGGGTCAGTCTGTAATTGAGAGGAAACCATTCAAGAACAGCAATGGAGGAATTACAGAATGAGCAGTGAGCTTTTAAAACATGGAAATACATGTTCATGTGTTTGCTCACGGAGTTGTAAAAATCTTTATTTCTTCAGTGAATTGAAAATCTTCCTGGCTTTTGAAGAACACAGTTAAAAGATTCAGCTTATTTACAATTAAAACCAGGGAATGTTCTCTGGGGAAAACAGTGTTTGCAGAATCTGTAAAAGGTGATGAGTGATATCGCGTGTCGAAGCCGCTACTTGTGATTGCAGGAACGTAGGATACTTGGCAGGATACAAGGGAGGGGGAAGAGCACAAGGCACAAGTATTTTAGGCTGGAGTTGTTCCTTCTGCCTTGTGGAAATTGCTTCACTTCAAAGCCCACACAAGGACTGTGCTGGTAACACACATACACAATGTTTCTGAAGTCTGAGGGGTAAAAATTAATGACCTGATGTTGTACAGCACAGTGACTTTTTATTTTATAAAAACCAATATTTTATTTTACAGTAGTTAAATGTCAGAGGAAGAAAAATGCGGAGTGGTGAGCTTGGGTTAGTGGAGAAGGAAGATTTTCTCTAGTCAATCCCTTCACTGCAAACTGTGAGTGCCAATCTGGGGCCCGCGTTACGGTGGCCATGTCCGGGGCCCCTTGAGCTTTGTGTGTGAGCTGAGCTGATCTCTCCTCCTCAGACATGACCTTACCTTCCTCCCTCTCCCTTCCTGGGGTTGTAATTCCATAATTCTGCCTAAAATGTTTCCTGTCTATAGACTGGAGGAAGCATTAGCAGCTTCTGTTTTAGGGCTGGGCTTTATCTCACATGTTCTGTGGAGAGATGCTGCCTCCAAAGGTGACCTCAGTAGGGTGGGACACTGTGAAGGCTCCTGTGCTGCCTGTGGACCTCTGTAGCCACATCTTGCTGGGAGGTTTGTTCAGTGAAATGCTGCTTGGGGAGTGGTGTCACAGCCTCTGCACATGCCAGTTTGGGCTTCAGGTCACCTGAAACAACAGCCTGCTCCAACAGCCTGCTCCAGGTGGTTCTTGTCTGCTGGGGCTTAGGTGTTACTGGGCTTCTCCAGGTGTCTCATTTTCAGCAGCATGTCTGGGTGAGGTAGCTGTGCTTCCAGAATGCTCAGGGAGCTTTGCAGACAGCAGCCTGTGCACATGATTCCCACAGCATGGAAAGATCCATTTGAATGCCACGTCCACTAAAAACCAGTGTTTACCAGAACCCTGCTTAGTGCAGCAAACCTGGCTGCTGAAGGTGTGTTTGGGTGCTGTGCTGCTGCAGTATGTGGAGCAATTGCATTCAGTCTTCTGCTTTCTTATCAGTCCCTGGAGTTTCTGATGTTAGAAATCTCCAGCTGACCACAGAAACCTTCTGTCACCAAATGTAGAACTCCATGGCTAAAATGTTACCTTCTGAAGAGCAATATGAGCAAGATTTAGCCCATTAAGTGGTTTTTTTAATAGTTGCTGTTGCCTGAGCTATGCTCCCGGCAAAGCTGGTAGTTGGAATTTGCAGCAGTTAGGGAATCCTCAAATCAAAATATGTTGTACCAAAAAGTGGCTGAAAGTTGCTTAAATATTCCTAAGACATTGTGCAACTTCCATCCTAGGTTTGTACATTAATTACTTTAATTCTGCCAGATTTAGCTGGATATTTCCAAGCTGCAATGGCATCAAGCTGGGAAGAATTTATTGGCACAACAGCCACGTGTCCTGCATGTGCTGGTGTGGGGTGTTTCCAACACTTTGTGTCTTCCCTCCGGAGATGTGTGTGTGATTCACAGGTGAGTGAAGCTCTCAGCTCCTAATTCATACTTAAAATGCCACATCACCGAGCCCCGGTATGTATCAATGTACTGAGTATGTCCAGTGAAAAGGGAACAACAGAAGCTGGGCTGCAGTACTGAAATGATTTCCTGATGGAAATGGCCCAGGAATCATTGACAGCAAGTCAAATGCAAATAACACTTGTAAAAACAAAAGGGAAACATAAAAAACTACTTTTTAGTGGATGATCAGCTCTGGAAGCTGAAAAAAAGTGGGTTTTGTCGATTATTTTGTGGGATTTGTTTAATTTATTGAAGGCCCTAAACTTTCTAACTGTTCTTTAGCCTGCTGGGGAGCAGTCAAGTTCTAGCAAATAAATGCCCATGTGATTTCAGTAGGTATCTAGAAAAGCAAATCCTGCAAATGGCTGTTTTCAGACTTTGATATCAGAGTCTCTGTGGAAATTCCTTCAGTGATATATAAGCTCACATCTAATGGCAGCCTCTGATTTAGGCCAAAGCTGCTTTACTGACACTCGAGCCGTCCTATGGAGATCCCGCTCTAGCTGGAAACCACACAGACTTTCACAGCCCATAAATCCTATGGAATACATCTCTTAAGTACTTTACTCAAAGGAATGTTAAGCTCTTTTACTAAATCTGCAAATTACAGCTATTTGACAACTCTGAGTTTACTGTCTGACAGCTCACATCATCGGTCGGAACGGGATGAGCGGAGTCAGAGGCAGCATTGCTTGCTGCTGACTTGCAGGGATCTGGTAATAACAATCCACTGGAAAATGTTGGAAAGCTGTGACAGCCTGGGAACGGTTTGTGACATCTGTTAAACACACTTGTTTTTATTCCCACTGACTGCAGCAAGATCGAGCAATATTTCATGGAAAAGGAGGGTTGTGTTCCAAAGCAGGAGCCAACAGCCTCCCTCAAGGACCCACACCATCACCCAGGTGAATTTCTGTACAAATGACCACATCCCAATACTTGAGCCAGATTAAAAAGAAGTTTCTCAACAGATTGTTCCTCCCTGACTGCAGGAGGTAATGAAGTGAAACAGTGGCCTGTGAACCCTGCAGGAGCAGGAGATGGAGGAGGCTGGTGAAGCCCTGGCTGCTGAGTGCTTTGGGGTGCCCAGCACGGGCTGTGTGGGCAGTGAACACTCACTAATGGCTCCATGGTTCAGAGCAACTCAGCTCTGACTTAAACTGAAATGGGCAGTGGCAGGAGAGCTGTAAACTCACAGGTGCACCAGTGTCATCTGAGGAACTCACACGAGGCCTAAGTGTGAGCAGCCAAGGAGAAGAGCTGTGTCTTTCTAAAGACTCCCTGGGTGAGTCAGTTGTGCCCTGTGACTGAGTACAGGGTTCTTTGCAGTGCAGTGAAGCTTATGATATGTTTTGTAGGCACCATCTATACACTTTTAATACACACTTGGCCTGAAGTTCTTTCTGAACCTGCTGTAAGACCTGTGGGAGTGGTGGCACAGGAACCGAAGCAAACATTGGTTTAGCAGGTAATGGCAGCACAGCCAACTCAATCCAGCCAGTGCTGCTCTTTACAATAGGTACAGAAAAGAACATGGCTGTAGAAAAAATTATACTTGCTGAATCACCCATCTGTTGCCAACACAGTTTTTGAATCCCAGACCCAGTTTTTGCACTGCAGACTGTGCAGCAGAGGTGGGCAGTGGCTGTGAGTGTGGTAATGAGCACAAAGGGAAGCCCCTGAGTGCTGAGTTGCTGTTCAGCCAGAGGTTATCTGGGCCAATGACAAGCTGGGATCAGCTCGGCTGAGGCTGCTTGAAGTGTTTGGTTACCCACTGGCTAAATATCCATAAACAGAGGAAATTAAATAATTGCTATTTAAAAAACCACACCCACCTAGATGATAAAATTTAACTTTTCCATTTTTTCCAAAGGCTTCTCCAGCAGTTTGTGATTCTTTCCAAGGACTCCATACCTTCCCACCAGCCTTGGGGCTGACAAGGTATGAGAACAATGTAATCTATAAATTCTCTCTCTTGAAGGTCTTCTCCCACCTAAACGCTTCCATGATTCCATGCTTTTATAATCTATAAACTAGCTGTAAACTGAAGGTGTGTTTGGGTGCTGTGCTGCTGCAGTATGTGGAGCAATTGCATTCAGTCTTCTGCTCTCTTATCAGTCCCTGGAGTTTCTGATGTTAGAAATCTCACCAAATGTAGAACTCCATGGCTAAAATGTTACCTCCTGCAGAGGATGAATTAGGGACAAGTTTGATGCAAGCAGGGTGTGGTTACCTAAACCCTGGTGTTTCAATCCACTGAAAACTGAGTGTTTTATGCTTGGGAAGTACAGAAGTGAATCCTTTAAATGTGTGTGACCTTTTCTGTAAGAGTTGCCTCAAGTCCACCATGAACACCTGCAGTCAAGTCCATTGGCCACACACACCTTGACACCATCTTACTACTGAGGAGCAGGAACAAGGTAAGGCAATGCTCACACAACTGAGATATCTGTTTGTCCTGGAAGGAAAATCTCTAAAAATGTCCAGACTTCAGCCTAGATGAATGTCTGTGGATCTCAGAATCTTGAGACTGCCATCACAAAGGACGCTATAAAAAGGTTGGAAATGGAGAGGCTGCTGCAAGTCCCGTGGATAATTGCCTGGCTCCGTGTGCCGTGCACGGGAAGGTCACTTCACACAGGCAGTGCAATTACCTCCTGGACAAATGGAAAATGAAATTGCAACCTTGTGTATGATTGCCAAGAAGCCAACCCAAAGTGCTGGCTATGAGCAGAACCTCTGCCCTCTTCGTGGCAGGAAAGCTGGCATTGTTCTCCCTGGAAACAATGGATTTGAAAACGTCTATCTTTTAAAGTGTGCCCTTTCAAAGTGTCCAGTGAAAGATGATGAGCTGCTAAGTGTTTACAGTGGTTTCTGCAGCTTTCAGTCTAACAGAGAACTCTCATCACCTGAGACCTCCCAGGGAAGCTAAAATTCAGACTGAGTTTAAGCAGAGGCCAAGCTGACAGCAGATACAGGGCTTAGCTACAGGGGATGTGATGCACTGGAGAGGGATTGAATGGTCCTGTGCTGTCAGTGATGGAGTAATCACTGAATAAGTGGGGTTTGGGTATTTTTTCTTTTCTATTATTCAAATTAGGGGCAAGAAAAAAATCAGTATACCAGCACTATGCTTGCAAGAGTGTGTGGGCTTCAGAGGACAGAGAGGTGGAAATCCTGTCCTGTTGAAGGTGGAGGCAGATGATTGATAGGTCTTCTGAAAAGCAACAAAAGAAAATTCATTGAGATATTATGAATTACAATTTTTTTAAAAAGCCTTGGTTGTAATTGCTCAGTATGTAAAAAACTCCTTTAGTTTTAACTTTACTCTTAATTTTGGGGAAGGTAGTGAGGGATGCAGGAAATACCTTTAATTTGTACTTCCTGTCGTGTTTCTTTGTGTTGTTGAAAGCAAACATTTGGCTTAAGGAAGATTTGCACAGGTGTAAAGCTTTCCTTGTATGAATATTTAAACAAATGGGGGTCTGTCACTGAACTGCAATTTAGTAATTTTTTACCCGGCTTAGTTGGGTTGGAAAGCATTTCTTCCGTTAGGCTACAAAGTGAAAGGATTTATCCTTAAAATAAATTAATCAAAAATCTCTTGTGAAAATGCTGAAGCTAAGTGGAAGGTTTCCAGAAAAATCGAGCATTATTATGATTTTTTAAAAGTGTGTGTAAAATAATCCAGTCTTCCAAAAAGATACTTGAAGTTGTTTGGATAGAGTTGGCATCTGCCAGAGTCGAGTCACACATAAGATAACATGATTGACCATTTTTGGCATGGGATGGGCTAAATTGGCTCATCTGTTGGCTGTCAGTCTCTTCTGAATTAGATCCAACGCTTTGTAGGCACGTTTCCATCTGGTTAAGTTTAGGACTCAAGCTGTTTATATATTAAAAAAAAAAGTATTTTGTACCAATAACAATTTCTAGAAAAAGGGTTTTGCTTATGTTCCATTTTGAAACTATTTAGTTTTCTTTTCTGGTTAAAATAACCTCCCGAAGAGTGAAAGAAGATGTGCCCATGTATTATGTTAAGACCCTTGAAACATGCAAATAAAATGGAAAGAAATTAAAAATTTTATATGTACATATTTAAATATATGTATATATGCATGCATATCATTCTGTAATATGTGACTCTTCTAAATTGGAAAACCAGATTTTAAGTCTGCTAATATTTTAACCATGTGCATTAGGAAAGGAGGATGAATACATGCTGTTACACTCACATTGAGTCTTTCTAAGATTGGCCTTGCATTATTTTTATTCTGAATATTCGCCATCTGGCACTGGGAGCTGCAGTATTTAGTGCCACAAATAATAATGAAAAATATGGTAATAGCTCGTGATACTTTAACGTAAAAATATAAGACAGAGGGTATAAAGCTCTGGGCGTATGATCTTACAGCTGCCAAAGCATGTTGTTCTCTCTGCCCTTGTTTTCCATAAATGAGTCTTTGATTGGAGACAGCAGCAGTAATGGGAAAGTCATTGGTTAATGCACATTAATGAAACTGCGTTACTGGAGTTAATGAACTACAGTCCTTAAGAAAAATGAGCAGGAAAAACGCTAGGGCTTGTGCCATTGTGTTCAGGTAGCTGAGGCTGCACCCAAGACACACCAGGAAAATGTCTTGGGTGAATCTAGAGTCAAAGACTGAGGCCTCTGGCTTTTTCACACCGGACAAACCCCATAGAAATGCCTGAACTTTAAATGAAATTGCCTTTTCCTTCACTCTGCCCCCGTTGAAATACAATGAGGAGACTGTTGCATATTCAGCAAAGCTGTTGTTCTTGCTGCAGTTAAATTGCATAATTAGATGGGGCTTAAAGAGAGCTGAACCTCGGTGATTGTGCGGGCTGAGGCAGAGGTGAGACCAAGGCATGGAATTCACCGAGGTGAATTGCAAATCGGCTCGTGGAATACACCCAGGTGAGCTGCAAACCAACTCAGGGAACTTACTGAGGTGGGGGTGCTTCAGGAAAACACTGCCAGCATGTTTGGGTTCAAGGCAGCAGGCATTTCCTGAACGTTCCTTTCAGAGAACACAGGAATTTACCTTTATGATTTCTGTAAGGCTGGGTTTATTTTTGAAGTCTGGCCAAGCAGCTCTGGGGATGGCAAGAGCTCTGTGGCCGTGTTGTGTGGCTGCTCCATTGGCATTAAAATCAACCCCTTCCACCAGCTCTGCTCTGTGGGACCTCTGCTCACCACTGCATCACCCCCTGCACTTGAAACAAGAGTGAGATGCACAAGGTGCCTCTGGGCATGAAGAGTTTCATGTTTGCTAAAGAAAGGAAATAATTTATAGAACACTACAAGTAACAGCTCCATCCGCAATAAACAGGGCTTGGCTCTGCTGGTCGGTGCAGCTGTCCCAGAAGAGCCATGGTGCAATGGGAAGGATGGAATTGAGGAACAGAGTTTGAATTTCCAGCTGCTACCAGAGTCCTGATCAGCCCATTGGGCTCTGCCATCTTCACCCAGCAGGTCCAGCTGCCAGCCAGCTTGGCCAAAGCAGCAACTGGCTCTGAATCCTGGGATACCAGAAACTGCCCTGTACCTCTGCAGTTCATCCTTGCCCAGGTCATGGATTTCCTGCCTGTGAGAAGATCAAACCTGCAGTGAATCCACAGCAGTTTGTGACTCTGTCATGTCCTGATCCCTTTGCCTTCTCCAGGTTTTGTTCCAACCTGCGCTCTGGCTCACTGCAAATACACCAGGCCATGCTTGAGACTTTTTGGTTGTTATTGGTTGCTTTTCTTCTTCCCTTTTTTTTCTCTTTCTCCCCTGCTAATCCAGTCACCTCCCCTGAAGTGGCCGAGGTTGTTCTTCCTGCCAAGGGAACGAGGGCACACAGAGCCTTCTGTCCACAGAGCGCTCGCCTTGGCCCAGGCACAAACGGGAGCTTTTCTTTCCTCCTGCTCAGAAGGCACCAATCCTGAGGTGTTTGGCCATGGAAACAGGCAAGAGAAATGCACAATTGAAGGAAGATTTACAATATAAGATGGAACTGTTGGGAGGAAGGTGGGGGGAGAAATGAAGGAATAGGCAGGGACAGATGTGGGGGCTCAGAGCCTGTTAGCAGCACGGTTGAGTGGAGCCAGGGGAGCCTCAGAGGCTGTGACCCTGCTGGAACTGCCTGACTTGAATAAGGAGGTTTTCAGCCTTGCAGGGCAGGGTTGGGTGTCTTTTGGGTGTTTGGTGGAGCAAGGAGCCTGTCAAGGAATGGAGAAGCCTGGAAACTCCTCTGGGACCTTCCCCATGTTCTGTCCTTCCGCAGCTCTGTCAGGCACGTTGGGAATTTGTCTTTCCTCACCAGGTCAGTGACAGCCTTGAGCATCTACTGGGTGTGCCTGGAACATGGGGCAAAGAGAAGGTGTGGATGAAACATCAGCTCTGCTCCTGCAGCTGCTCTGAGGGAGGGGCTGCAAACAGCCAGAGATGCTGGGGGAGTCTGTCTGCAGCCGGGGCTCAGCCTGGACTGCTGCTCTGGGTGGCTTGGGACAGTTCTCTGACAAAGTTGTCAGGCTTGTCAGGTGTGCCAGAGAGGAAAGGAGAAGTTCAGTGTGTGTAGTTCATGCTTCCAGCTTTGTTTCTTCTTCAGGAATTGCTTCAGCCTCAGGAAGAAGGACTCACTGTTTGCAGGCACAGCATCATTTCCCACAGCATACTGTGGCTTTTGAACTGCCAGAACCTGGGAAGGGGAGAGGGGGAGTCCTTCACCCTCATGAGTCACAACTCCATCCTGCCTCCTGGAGTGCTTCTGATTCTGCCAATGGTCTATGTTAGACTGTTCTTGTTCAGAAGTTCATCCTGGAAGTCTGAGAGAATGGAGGAGAAATCCTCTCCAGCTGTTGGTGGTAGAGTGGGATAGGAGGGTGATGTCTCCTGCCACCCTGCTGCCTTTCTCTCTGAGTTTGTAAGGTTCATAACATCTGGGCAGCTTTCTGCCTGAACCATGTTTTACCAGGCTTGCCCAGGAATGTAGGATTTGAGATCTTCTGAAGATCCCATTTGTGTTCTACTTGTGCCATGGGCAAACCAGAATCCTCTGGTGAACCTCTACCTCTGGTATGGTTTAGCAGAGGTGCCATGTATGGCAGAAATTAGTTGGGCCACAGAAAAATAAGGATTTGTCCTGTATTACATGTGCTGCAGTGAGGGTCCCATGAATCTGGGAAAAAAGGAATGATGAAGAAAAGAAGGAATGATGGAAAATGGGCACTTGGAGACCTGGAAGCCACCACAGCATTGGCCTCTTGTCATAACCCAGGTTCTTTTTTCTTAGACTGACTCCTGCTTCCTAGAGAGACCAGCAGGCAGAGGCTCCTGGCATGTATCCATGTCTGGGCACATGGATTCTGTGTGAAGACAGCTGGAAGGCTGGGACA
The DNA here is from genome assembly GCA_013400075.1 of Hippolais icterina. Lineage (NCBI taxonomy): Eukaryota > Metazoa > Chordata > Aves > Passeriformes > Sylviidae > Hippolais > Hippolais icterina. Next base: position 205,976 of record VWYN01003365.1, on the reverse strand, counting down.
GATGTAAATGTCTGATCTGCTCCGTGGTACAGGCTGCAGTGAATGATCACGGTGCTGGCTGCAGCAGTGAGGCTGCACGGGGGGGCAGAGAACAGCAGGGCTGTGGGGCAGGGCTGGGCTGGCATCACAATCACCCCTGGCTCAGGGGCTGTCGATCCCTTCCTGCCAAAAGGAGCTTTCTTAGCACCTTGTTCTCGCACCTGTGAGCCTCTATTCGACAGCCTGGAAAATGAACACCCTGCCAAGGTGTGTAGCTGTGCTCCCATCGCATCAGAGCCCCTTCCACATCTGTCTGTGGCAGCACATGAAAAGATGGCAGTGCACAGACTGTTAATTTTTCAGATTGCCTGAGATGCTGTACAGAACTTTATGCTGCCTATCGATCACTATTGTGGTGGTTCTGTAATTGAAGGACTTTTAATGAGTAGTGTGGATAAGTGGAACTAAAGGCATTATATTGTTTCACAGCCCCAAGGATAATCTTTGAGCCTTATGTTTGTATTCCCTTTAAAATACAGCACTTAAATAAATACTTGGGTTGTCTTTCTAAACTGGATCCAGGTGCAAGGCTCACTTAATTGAATGTGTCTTTTAATCTCCACCAAGGCCCTCCCCAGGTTTACCTCTAATCTTATCTTGGTGATTATACTCAGGTGATTGCCATCACCTCCAGCACACAGCTGCAGTGTGGCACCTTCCCAAAGGCACCGGCAGCAGTTGGGTGGGTCTGACCAGGTGCTTCTGGCCACGTTATTCCTGCCCCGGGAGGTGCCTCAGCAGAAGAGCTGCCAAATTTGCTTGTGTGACTTTGGTGGCACTTTTGAAGGGCACAGCCCCTATGTGAGGTTGCTGAGGGCAGAACCTGCCCCCAGCTCATTTTGAAAGCAGTTCATGACCACCATCCACCTGTGTGTTTATTTTAGTGAGCACTGCCAGGTGTGCTGTCACCATCTCACCTGACCCTGATTAATTACTTATTTATATTACTCGAATCTTTCTGCCAAGAAAATGACAGGGTAGTGAAACAAAATGCAGCATTACAAACATGCAAAGGTACAGGGACTAAAGTGTGTGATTCCCATAACAATGTGGTGAGGCTGGAGAGGAAAACCATCACTTGGGATAGGACTGGGAAGTGCTACTTCCCAGTAACTGTGACACCACTCTGTGGCCTTGGTCAAATCATTTACTGCTGGTCTCTGTTCCTACACCCCTTCAAGCGTGTGCCCTGACACAGTGGGAATGAATAATTTATTCACATGTGATGTATGGCACGTCCTGGTCCTGGGTCCTGCTGTCAATGAAGAAAAAATGAGATTAGTTCCTTATTTTGCAGTGCTGAAGGTTCGTGTGTAAAGTGCTCTGAATTCAGAGAGCATTCCATATGTTGTCATATGTTCTGTTTTATTACTGCATGGATGGGGGTCTCTGATGCTGTGGGAACAAGGACTAATGAGCTTGATATTCTAGTATTTTAGCCACAGAATTAGCTAATCAATTTTTAGACTGTTCGTGTTGTTTAAGACTAAAAAGCAGTAAACTCAAGCGATAACTTAGGACTAGGAACCTCTTTTAAATATCACAGTGAACTTAAATAAACCTAAATAGGTGTGTCTGGTTTGCCTTCTATTTGCTAAACCACTCTGTTGATTCAGGAGATGAAATAACAGAAGTTTCCTCCAGTCGCCAGTGCAGAAACTCCAGCCACGATGCACATGTGAGGGTGTCACAGAGACTCAGGCTGTGAGAGTGAGGGCTGGGGGTCCTGCGAGAAGGGGAGGATATTATCAGCTCACACACGCTGGAGATGTTGGCTCCTGCCTTGACTGTTTGTCGCCCTCCTGCTCGGCAAAAGGCAGCGTCTGGTGCGTCCCTGCCTTCCCTTTGCGTGCCTGGCATCTCGGCAAGTCCTCAGCCATCCTGAGATGAGGCAGCCTCCTCCCGGCAATGGGCATCTGAAGGTAAAACCATAGCTTTAGACGCTGTTATTAATAACGCGATCATGAAAATAAATCAGAAAAGCTGCTGCAAGCCCTGAGGTGGTTCCCATATCCCATATGGAGACTTAAGCCGGATGGACAGCGCTGGGAGCGAGTTCCACTGCCGGGCTCCGGCCGAGCCGTGCGCGGGGGGTGACACCCGCTCGGCCCCGGCCCCATTGTCCCCTCCCCGCCGGCCCGGCCCG